>CAAKHD010004470.1:0-37542 GCA_901007705.1 Fistularia tabacaria
TATGCTCGGTTGGGCAGTAAGGAGGGAGAGAATGATTTGTACAGGTTGGCAAAACAGAGAGATAGAGATGGAAAGGATGTACAGCAGCTCCAGGTGATTGAGGATAGAGAGGGAAATGTATTGACAGATGCTAGAAGAGTGATTGGAAGATTGAAAGAGTAGAGCTGATGAATGAGGAAAATGAAAGAGAGGTAATGGTAGAAGTGATGACTATTGTTGACCACAAAATAGCAGAGGTTAATAAAAGTGAAGTGAGGAAGGGCATTGAAGAGGATGAAGAGTGGAAAGGCGGTTGTGCCTGATGATATACCTGTAGAGGTATGGAAGTGTCTAGGAGAGACAGCGGAAGAGTTTCTGGCTAGATTATTCAACAGGATCTTCGAGAAAGAAAGATGCCTGAGGAATGGAGAAAAAGTGTGACGGTGCCCAATTTTAAGAATAAGGGGGATGTGCAGAATTGCAGTAACTATAGAGGGATAAAGTTAATGAGCCATACAATGAAGTTATAGGAAACAGTAGTGGAAACTAGACTGAGAGTATAAGTCAGGATTTGTGAGCAGCAGTATGGCTTCATGCTCAGAAAGAGTACTACAGATGCAGTATTCGCTTTGAGAATGCTAATAGAGAAGTACAGAGAAGGTCAGAGGAAGACCAAAGAGAAGATTTATGGACATAGTGAGAGAGGATATGAAGGTAGTTGGTGTGAGAGAGGAGGATACACAGATTAGGATTAATTGGTGAAGTTTGATATGTTGTAGGGACCCCTGATGGGAAAAGCCAAAAGGAAAAGAAGACTGTTATACATAGCTCGAATAATCATCTGACCTCTAAGTATTAACGTCCACCTAAAAATTGGTTTTCCAATTTCCCTCAATTCAAAAATATGCAATAGGTTAACTGAAGACTTCTAATTATGCATGAGATGGGGCATGGGATGTGTGTGTGTGTGTGTGTGTGTGTGTGTGTGTGTGTGTGTGTGTGTGTGTGTGCGTGTGTGTCATGATGTGGCTAAAAGCCTCCTGTGCCTGCATCATGCGAATATTTGGATGCTTACTCTTGGAAGATTACTCTGGAAACCAGTTCTAAATGAATTGCAGATGCGCACATCAAATGTGAAATATACAAGTAGATGCATTGTGCATGGTCCAGCCTTCTCCGCAACATGAATGACTGTATGCCAGAATGAACCTGACATTGACTCCCTGATTCACATCACCACGATTTACAGCAATGACTTTGTGATGTAATTTGGACTGGATAAATGTGGGCAGGTGGTATGCAGAAGAGAGAAGATGATTGCCACCAAAGGGGTTGAACTATCAGAAGGCAACATAGCAGATGTTCAGGATACCTACGCTGACAACATGAGGGAGAGCACCAAGGTCTTTCACAACCAAAAACCTTCGGAGGCTAAGGCAGGTCCTTAAAAGTTAGCTGAATATCAAGAACAAGATCAAGGCAATAAACACCTATGCCCTCAAAGTGATCAGATACCCAGCTGTTATAATATCCTGGTCAGTGGAAGAAATGGAAACTGATATCAAGACAAGCAGGCCCCTTAAAATGCATCTGAGGTTCCACCTGAAGTCCAGCGTCAGTACAGGACAATGTGGACTACTGACCATTAGAGCCGCCATCGAAGAAGAAATGGCAAGTCTCTGGGAGCACATCAGAACACCACACTGATACAAGCCATCAGTTTGGTCCCTCCATCTAGAAAATCCCTCAGCAGCAGAAGTTCAGTGAGGAGGAGACACTAGGGCTGTCATGGAGAGACAAGCTCCTGCATGACGTCTAACATGAACAGCATGAAGAACTAGCTGTCATTGCAAAAACATACCAGCAGCATGAAAAGGCTGGACTAAAAGACAGTACAGAAGTACTGATCATGGCTGCACAAGAGCAAATCTTGAACCAAAGATCAATCAAGCCCAGGGTCTACCACACCAGACAAGACACCAGGTGAAGACTGTGCTAAAAATGCTACTGAGAAAATAAAAAACTGTCATCACAAGATCAAGATGGAAGACACATCCAAATTTGATCCAAAACAACCAAGCCAAGATCGACCTCAATGACCGCCACTAGGCGGCCCAGAGGACAAAGGCAGTAGAGAAGAGCAATATTCTAATTTGAGAGACGGATACAAAATTAAACAACATGGCACCCAAGAGGGCCATAGCCCTCCAAATCCACGAGATACTGCCATCCTCAGCCCCGGCGACGGGAGTCAATCCATCGGACGGTGTACGCAGGGCGGCCCCCCAACGTCCCAGATGGGCGGAGGTGGCTCAGGCGGAGGTGCTGCACAAGGTGCTGACAAGGACAGGTTTGACCTGGGACACATGAAAGGTTGGGTGAACACGGAGGCTAGGAGGCAGCCGGAGACGAACCGCAGTGGGACAGATTACAGACTCTATTTCGAATGGACCAATGAATCAAGGGGCTTCCTAGGGATGGGCTTCAAGGGGTTGTCACGAGATGAGGAGAACTGCAAAAACTGATAGCTCTGGATCCGCACATCACCCCTATGGACCTGAGGACGAGGAACTTGCGAGGATGCAGGCTGACCATGACAAGAGTCTGACTGCTGTGTGTGCGACTGACAGAATGCGGCCTCACACTGAACAGAAAGAAGTTCGAGTTCAACAAGGCTTGACCCGAGTTCTCCTGGTTTGTGTTTTCAATGATGGAGTCCCAGCAGATCCAAGGAAGGTCGACAACATACGTCAAGCCAACAAGCCCAAAGACACAGTAGAGGTAAGAAATCTCCTGGGCATGGCGAACTAATGCTCACACATCATTCTTGACTTTGCTACAGTCACAGAGCCACTGAGAAAGCTCACAAGGTAGGACACTCTCTGGCAGTGGGGTGTGGAACAGGACGCAGCACTGAGCAAACTGAAAGAGAGCCTCACCAGTGACACCATGAGAGCATAGTTCAACCCAAACATGGAAACAGAGCTAATCTTCGACACCAGTCCAGTAGAGTGACCACTGTCAAGAGCTCTATGGTCACGGCTGAGCAGAGTGGACACTGTGTGAAAAGAAACCCCTCTTTCTTCAAGAAGCTCAACCCTGGCCTGAGCAACACATCTGCAGCAGAAAAGGAGGGTGAAGACACAGTCCTGGTGTCGACAGCCTCCATTGTACCTAGGTGACTTTGATACAGCCTGAGGAAACCAGGCAACTAAAAAAAAATGGAAAAAAAAGAGTGGAGATATATTTATCTTCATAAGATTGTTTACGTTATGCTCTCTACTTGGAACCACCTTGAGGGAAACATTCAAATCTAAGTGCTTACTTAGTATTGCTTATTGTCGTACTTGAAAGTATTTGCTCGGTTGGTTCTATGCTCTATATTCGAAAATATCTATAAGGTTGTTTCTATGCTCTACATTTGAAAGTATCTATAAGGTTATTCCTTTGCTCTATATTTGAAATCTACACTTACTTGTTTTGTACTGAAACAATCTAATTGTTTATCTCATTATGTTTTATTGTTGTTCATAGACCAAGTGAATGTTTACTTACCGGTTTATTGCACAAAAAGAAATCTAATCATTTACCAACCTTCATGTCCAATGATTTTGTGTATTGAAGTAACCAAAAGTGGCGAACAAACTTTGAATAAAAAAAAAAAAAAGAAGTGGTGTAATATTCAGGTAACCAGTAGACTGAATTGATGCTAACGTTTGCACGTACTGCTTACGTCATGACATTGGTGTAAGCATATATTGGACATGATGTCTTGGGCAGGAGCTTCATAAGTTCCATATTGTGAAGCTCTGTGTCATCATTCTGAGCATATCTTATAATTACTACCCATAAATATCACACCGCAATACAGTGAGACTGCGAAAGGTCAACAACGATATAGCAAGGGACTACTGTATTTCAATTAACTGGCAAGTGCCATTGGAAGGGTTGCGAAGTGCCCTTCGCAACCGGTCAATAGCGATTGACAAACTTGGCACCCCTGCTTTATAATGTTCAACCGTCAGCCTGTCGTCCCTTAATGGGAACTCTAATTTGGGAGTCTTTTTCTGTGGAGACCTTGGGTAGTTCTCCACAGAAATCCTCCTACAACTCCTTGTTTTCAATACATTCTCTTGTGTAGAGGGAGGAGTAAAGCTCAACCCCCCTCTTTCTGATCTGGCCGAATTCACTCAGCACCTGCACCTTGTCTGACAGGAGAGCATGGATTACCGTCCTCTGCCCGTGTTTCCTCTCCATGCCAAAGAAGAACCTAGATGGAGTATTAATCAGGACCTGACTTGTTCATCCTGTACTTATACGATCCAGCAGTTTGGCCAAAACCGTTTTCCATGGACTTGCTCATTTGACCTAGCTCCACAATATCAGTCTTCAGGTCCGCAATAGATCTGGTGATGACATGAGTGACAATTCGAGTGTGTTGTTGACATAATAGACTGATTTGAATCTTTACATGATCCCGCCATTGGCTTAAACAGGATACAGGTCTTTTCTTTTGTCTGAAATCAATGATTAAGTGCTTTCTTAAAATATTGATCATGAGTTAAAACTGAATTGAAATGCCAGTAGGCATTTTAAGGTAAGATTTTTCTAATAAAAGCTAAAAACCAATGAATGATAGGTAAAACCTACTGTTGAAACTTTACATATTTTTAAGATGCTAAAATGATGCTTAAAACAAGAAAAAAGTTCATGACTGGCTAAAGGCATTCTGTTATCATTTACGGACTACGCGAATTGTCTGGAGTTTTTGCGCATTCACCAGGCCATGAGGAGTGACCAGCTGCCTCTAAGCAGCTGGATGAGACTGTGTATGATTGCGATCTAAAGTCATTCTCAGTACAATTAAAATTACCCACTAAGAAATAATAATCAGACCACCTGCAGTCTTTCAATTTCCCATTGATTCTTTAAAAAAATGTTTCTCTACGCACTTGCACTAAAAGACACCTGCCTTGTATAAGATGCTCCATTTCAATAAAATTTGAGTAGAGGGAGTCCTTTGCTCCACTGATTGGGATGCCATGGCTCTAAACGACCTCCTCTCTCCATCATCAACACCAGCCCACTTTGCTGTCTACATCACTGCAGGTCTCTTGCAGAACTAAAATATGTTTGATTCTGGCTGTTTCATATAAAAAAGTTGTTTTCTCTGCCTCTCTGGCCCTTTTTAAAGACCCAAAGTTAAAGATAGTCATGTGGGGTAGTTAAAAACTTTACTCATAACAGCCAATAAGCAACAAAGAAAGTTGCATTCTACAAGATACTAACATATTTGTTTTATGGCGTTCGACATAACTTTCTTCAGCCTGTACTTATTCTGAATATAAAAAAAAATATTCAGTTTTGTCCTTATTGTGATGCATGGCTCAATGATTAACAAAAAAAAATGTGAGACCTGGGACATAGCGTTCTAACTTTACACTCTCAATGCACTTGGTTTGCTGAAAATAGTTTGTAATCATTGTGGCAGGATGAAAGTTTTCTTGGCTAGTCACTGTGTGTTTGTGTGTGTGTGTATTTGTGCGTGTGTAAATAGTAAATATTTCAAATGGATAAAGTCCAACTTTTTGAGAGACATTTTGTTGTCATATGTTATCAATTGATGTTTCATGTAACTGAAACTGCATATCAGCATTGAAAAAAACTTGGTCTGAATACAGCTGATGGACAAATGAGATCTTGAAGGCATACTGTATGAGGATAACTGAACTATTATGACTGAATTTGCTCATTCCTTATGAGTATAGAGATGTCTCATGTTTGTGACTATTGATAAACACAGACTGTACATAAGTTCCGATGTGTAAAAACTATGTAATAGGCTCTCAGTGTTGTGGGATTGGAGAATGGTGTTGGTCTCGAGACCAGTCTCAAGACCACTTTTTAAGGGGTCGCAGTCTCAGACTTGAACAGGTATTGGTATGGTTTGTCAGGTCTTGGACAGCACAGACTAAGCTTTTTTAATCGTGATGGATTGAGACTTCACTGAATGCATTTATGAACTTAATTGGCACTGAATAGCAGCGACGGACCATCTGTTTTTTGTTCATTTCCTTTTTCAACGACAGCTGTCACTTTTCCATGCCCAACCCTGAGTGGACAGGAAGGAGCTGCAGCTGAGTTTCCTACGAATTGTTCAGTAGTAAAGTTTGGCTTAATAAACAACAGAGAACATATCTACAAATGACAAAGGATAGAAACCCCTCAATTCTTACTTCACCCCTCTCTTCTCCCTGCACTCCACACACCTCACTTGCCTCATTGTAATTGCCGCATTTATATTCTATGTACATATTTTCAAGTTATGCGTTATCTGAAAGAATGTTTCTGTTTGTATTTGATTTGGTCTTGAAGTCTAGCTGTGATCTAGGTGCACTGGGTGCATGGTTTTATTTTGTTGTTTAAAGTCGCTATTAATTTGTTCTTTCTTATAACAGTTTCCACAGAGTGGTATTGGTCTGCTCGCACACAGTTTTCAATCGATACAGAGCAGAGAGAATGGACTTTCCAGTGAAGTTTAAAGCTTTAATTTATCCTTTTAGCATGCAGCCGATGAGGTTAATTGTCTTATGTCATGTATAATTTGTTCAGAAACAGTTTATATGATCATATGCTGTCCATGTCGGTATTTACAATACTGATGAAAAATAAATAATCCAGTTTTGAAAACAAATGGTTCAATTCCTGTGATCCTCCTAGCGTGTCAAAGTTTTGTTGAACAGGACATTGAGCCCCTTAACTATTCCCCTGGTGCTGCTAAGCAGCTGCCTGCTGCTCGGGGTTCATCCATGATGGAATAAATGCAGTAGTCGAATTTTGCTACTGTATGGATTACTGAATATGACAAAATGAAGGTCTTTTTTTTTTTTTATATCAAATCATGTACAAGTGAGAAGGGTCAAGAGTAGGACACAAATTCAATTCAGGAATGTGTGTCCTGCTTTGAGAGACTCAAATGGGTGAGAAGTTTCCTATCAACCAACAGCATGTTTTTGTTTTCTTTTGGTTTGCTGATACAATCTCAATATTGTCACTTGTATCTTGTTTAAATTTAGCCTATAGTATTGCTTCAGAAAGAAAGAACAGTATTTATACTGACAACACCTTCTCAGTACATTCTCAGTAGTATGTGTTTGCTACACAGTGAGAAAACAGAAGCAAGGGCCAGTGTCATTTTTGGGTCTGTTGGATAAGCTTGCATAATATATATCAATTATTCATTATCTATCCTGTTTCTCCTGTTACAATAAAAGATAAACATTTCTCCTGAACACATGGACTGCTTCATGCTTCACAAAAATTGGATAGTCCCTGTAAAGAGTCAGGATGAAGAGGAATGTACACAAACGGTCCTGTCCTGCATCTCCTTCTACACTGGAAATGCTACTGTAGAAAAAAAGCAGACTTTCCCCAAGCAAAAACCATAGATATCATGTCTACTGTGCAGCTCCCCATCAGAACCCATGACAAGGCAGGGGAGAAAACGCTGTATGCCAGTGCTAGAGTGACCACCACAACCTTTAAGATCTCACTAAATCAAGCCTGCCTCAGAATAGCAACCATCATCCCTATCTCCAAGACACCAAGTAACAAGGACCTCAACAACTACAGACCCCTTGCTTTTAAACCAGTGTTAATGAAATGCTTTGAGAGGCTGGTACACATTAAGGCCTGCATCCCTGCCTCCTATGACCCCTACCCATTCTGATATAAGACCAACACAGTCTGCGGACGTAACTTAATTTAATTGAATTGCATTTTATAATAAAAATAAACCTATTCTATCCTATTCTATTCCACGCCATTATCTATTTGTTAATAATTGTGACTCAAGCAAAGAAACACATCAGGCAGGTAAAAGCCTCTGATCCGTACACCTGGAACCACGCTAACCGATTTAGTACAAGGAAATGTTATTTTCTGATCTGAGTTGGGTGACAAATGAACCTTACAATTTGGAAAAAAGGGGAAACAGCAATGCTCAAACAAAAACTTCTTCAGTCTTTCCTTTTTTTATGGAGTTAACTATCAGTTTAGTGGTGCAAAGCTGAGAATGTATTGCAAGTGCTGAATTATTACAATGAAACAACTGGATCGTCAAACAACCCAACTGGAACTGTACTGCTAACGTAACTGGTGAAAATCCATTATTCTGTGTCTCTTTATGCAATGGCATATGTTTATGCACTAGAAATAGATCTGTTGTCTTTGTCGGTATAAGCAGTTATGATGTTTGGATCTTGTGTAACCACAAGATTAATAAACTGTACATCTATAAATGATAACAAGAATTCACCAATCCCTTCTCAACCTCATTCACATAATTCCCTGAGTGGCCACAAGGCATATCACTCACTAAGAGAGAGTTGGCAGGTTTGTTGTTAACTGGCTCTGGTTACAACTAGTACTATCATTTATAGACCAAAATCTTATTGTAAAAACATAGTACATCCACATGTAGGGGATACATCCTCACTGACCCTTGATTATTAGCAGGTCCTATGTTAGGATGGTCACTCTACCTGGGAAAAGGTATGATTGCTAAGTTTCTTCTTATTTTTCCTATCTTATTTTGAGTTACTTCACTTCTATTGCCTAGTGTGCTCACCAGAATTCCTGGGTTGTGTGTTCTACACAACTCTTTAGCACCATTAGTTTAGTGATGGGAAGTTCAGCTCTTTTCAGAGAGCTGGCTCTTTGACAGCTCTTTATTTCGGATATTTTGTAGCCCGATATTTAACCACCACAAAAATGAATGGTTTGTGTGCTGAAAACCCTTTTGCGTTCTTTGTTTTTATGAGAAGCCTTATGACTTCCTAATTTTGTGCATTTAATCTCTTACTTTTGTTGAATATTTTAATCAAACTTTGTTATTGTAGAAATTAACAAAAAAATAAACGCAAATAAATGCACAGAACAGAATCAGAAGCAAACCAAGCAAACAGTTTTAATGTACTCATTACTGAAGTTCTCATTCAGAAAAATGAGATGCCTCAGCTTGGATGAGCTGATCCATTTTTTGTCTCTGTAATTATCTGTCCTGTTGTTCAGAAGATTCTCTCAGAAAAACAAGATGTTGCCACAATACACAGTGTCCCTTCCTTCATCTTCACCAGGATGGAAACATTGAGTCATGGCCTGCCACTAGCTCAGTTGGTCTTCTGCTCGTTGGATGAGGTGCCTCTCTCATTTAACTGCACTGGAGGTTGGACAGTTCTGGTATGTCTATGCAGGTTTGTGGAGAAACCTTTTCTTGAAATTATTTTCATTTTCCAGTGAAGGCACTCAACTTTGTTTATGGCTAATATCTGTAAACCGCAGCCTGATGATACTTTGTTTCCCGATGTGACTCATAGACATTCTAAAGAACAATGCAACCCACTTACACACTCTCCTCACTGCTGTCTGCTGTCTCATTCGCAGATGAGCACCCCCCCCCTATTCAAATAACACTATGATCCTTTATCTTCACATGTGATTGGCCTCATGGCCACCATCCTTGCCAATCAAAACAAAGTTCTGCTGTGAGCAGGGCTGGGGCTGAGCACTGTCAGAGCTTCTGATTCACTACAACGCATCAGCTCTCAGATCCATATTTTTTGGGCCTGGCACATACCTAGTTCCTAGAACTGTGAGAGAGATGAGAGTTGATCAACTGATGCTGAGACACGAAAACTACACTGATTTGCCAATCAAAGACGATAGTACAATGTTTTGCATGATTCTTGCATGGCTTAGTTACCAAATTGTTTGAACTGTTCACTGAAATCCGAACGTTTCCATGTGTTTGTTGGATTGTGAGAAACGTCTTTTCGATTCCTATGTATGCCAAGTGCATGCAGAGACATTTGTCAATAAAGCTGACTGAGATTTTAATGTTGATTTGAGGGCTGTTAGCTGCTACAGCTCCACAGCTGACTTTGTGTGGAGCAAGATAAGTACCTGCAAAACTTTTAATCAATATAAAAGATTGTTTTGGTTTTGTCTACAAGAACTGTCACATTCAAAAGTCTTGACCATTGATCACAATGAACAAATCTGTCTGTGTGTGCAAGAAGATAAGTGGCATCAGAACATCTAATTCCAAGGTTGTGTCTGTGTCATCTAGTAGTATTGTTATGGTCATTTCAGATATACTACTTGGTATGAAAGGGCACACTTTCATATAACCCCGAGCAACAAGTGGTCACTGACACAGCTTCATAATGCTGTCAAGCTGCTCTGGTATGGCATAACCGCGGATGAACAATGAACTACTTAACAACTTGCTAAGAGGGCAGTACGGTGGCACAGTGGCTAGCATTTCTGCCATGTCTGCGTGGGTTTCTCCAGTTGGAGAGGGTTAATTGCAAAAAAATGAGATAACTGCACTATTGTGTGAATAAGAGAGTGAATTGTTGCATGGTTCTATATGATGCCCTTTGATTGACTGGGAATAGGTCTTTGGTGCAGCCCACCTCTCACCCAATGATAGCTGTGGACATGATCCAGAATCCCCATGCAAAACTAAATGTAGGATAAGCGGTATATAATGAATTGATTCATGTAATGTGAAGAGTACATAAAGCCATCTCATCCTTGGACATAAGTATAAGCCTGCACTTCCTGGATAACTTGGTTCTCAACATACCTATGTCTTGTTACTCTTGCAGAGTATGTACAGTTCTTAAGAATGATTTAGGAGACTCTGATGATGAACAAGAACACAAGGCAGTGAGGCACCTTTGTTTGGATTAGGGAGACCAGGACACCCTTCTGTGGGCAACATCAAAGTAGAGTGGTATGCATTTCAGTTAGCAGACAGGCAAAGATCAAACTTACACATGATGTCCCTAGGCATGATAAAATTACTTTTGAATGTGGAATCTTACTTCTTTGAAAGGGGAAGGAGCTTGAGCTCGTGTGAGAGGTTGAGTGGTGCCAGCTACTGGAACCAAACGAAGAGTTTGTAGGACTGTGAGAGAGATGAGTATGAGACTATTCTTTTCTGGAGTTGCTGTGGGTGAAAGCCATCAGGTAAGTGTGGGGATACCTCACTGTTGTTTACTCCTTTTGGAGTCTCTGGTGGGTGTCATGGATCAGCACCATCAGGTGACTTCATAGTCTGAGCAATAGGTTGTCCATGGTCCAAAAGCAACATTCCGGGCCCCCTGGACCCCCAGCAATTTGCCAAATTGTCTGGTGTCATGGTGTGAGGACAACAACCTCACCCTCAACCAAGACAAAGGAGATGATAGTGAACATGAGGAAGGAGAGGAGACCTAATCAGCCACTGTTCATCCTAGGTCTGAGATTCAGATGGTGAGCAGTCATAAATACCTGGGTTAAGAGGCCTAAACCTCAGCTGTACTTTCTGAGGAGGCAGAGGAGGTTCGGCATGGCATCTAAGATCCTCAGTAACTTCTACAGCTGCATTGTTGAGAGCATCTTAACCAGCTGCATCACCGTGTGGTACAGCAGCACCACTGCTATTGACCACAAACGCCTGCAGTAAGTGATAAAGACGACAGAGAAGACCACCAGAACCCCATTGCCTTCTCTGCGAAGCATCTACCATCACAGAGTCACCGAGAGAGGTGCTTCAATCACCAAGGACCACACCACCCCACATACGGACTGTTCCCACTCTTACTGTCTGGAGGAACAGGAGTGTGGAATGTAGGACAAATTCACTGAAAAATTCGTTCTACCCAACAGCCATCAGTCTCATACACAGTTTACAGGAGTCAATTACCTTTTACGACCTCAAGACAATTCTGCAATTCTGCACTTAATATCCAGTACACCCAGTGCAGTAGTCAACTCTTCATATCAGCCCTGTCAATGTCACTTAACTGTCTATTTAAACTATCTGCATATAACCTGCACCTGCACTACACTAAAGGTGCACTCAACTTTAACTTGCAAATCTGCAAGCTACAATGGTGTCAGCCAGAAGTGAAGTATCTGGGATTTATACTGTCACATGGTACCAGAACTCTGCAACCTGAGCGTGTCATAGCTATTACGTCATGCCAAAAGCCTAACACAGGGAAAGGAATGATGTCTTTCCTGGGTATGGTCAACTATTGCCGCCAGTGGATACCAGACTGTTCATATTATGACAGCATTCTACAATCTGCCTGCAAAGAACACGATCAACTAGACCAATAGCATGACAAAAGCTTTCCAAGCTCTGAAGCAAGCCCTCACTAAAGCTCCTACACTGGGTCTGTCACAATATGAACTGTTATTCCAACTGTATGTCACTGAAAATGGGCTCACAACAGCAGCAGTCCTCACTCAAGAACATGGCGGCAACTTCCGCCCAGTGGCATTTTACTCCAAGAGCTTACCAGTAGCGGTTTAAGATATGCCTGCCTGCTTACGAGCTGTAGCTGCAGCTGCAATTATGATAGAAGATGCGCAGAAAATAGTCTTATCAAATGATTTGACCCTATACACCACACATCAGGTAATCACAATACTGAATAATGTAACTGCACAACACATGACTGCTCAGAGATGAAGTGGCTATGAAGCTACTCTAACATCTACTCAGAATCTGAGAATCAAGTATGCCACATCCTCCACCAATCCAGCTCACTTTCTACACCAAATGATATCATTAAACCCAATAGCTGTTGATGATGAACACGACTGTATGACCATGATAAATGACGAATCCTCATGCAGATTAGATCTTAAACAGATACCTATCCCTGAATCGGTAGAAATATTTGCGGACGGATCATGCTCGAGACCCTCTGAGGGTAACCACCTAAGTGGCTATGCTATACCAACCAACCAGTAACTCAGCAGATGTGTAAAGCTATGCACATCCAATGGGACCTACATATCCCATACCACCCTCAAAGTCCTGGGGTAGTGGAAAGAATGAATAGAACCATTAAATCTAGACTCACCAACGCTATGGTGAGCAGTGGAAAAAAGTGAACTAAGTTATTACCATCAGTGCTAGCGGAAATATGAATGACCCCCTCTACCAATAATCAATTATCACCATTCGATTGATAATTATCATGGGAAAGCCATTTCCAATGCCATGGTCAAGGTCAATGGGTGCTCCATTACTAACAGGCGATTTAAAAGGGGAGTGCAACTTAGCTGTGTAAATAATCTGCTAAAAGTTCATAACCATGTTTCTCCTAAAGTCTCTCTCTCTCAACCTTTACCTTCTACAGAACCTACCCATCCATTCTCGACAGGAGACTGGGTCCTCATCAAACGACAAGATCAAAGAAAAGTTGGTGAACCAGCCTATTATGAACCACAACAGGTCATCGCCATCACCAGAACGAGTGTCCTCAACCCCACTGGATACAAGCCACCAGAGTGGAACCCAGCCCAGAAGCAAGGACCGAGCAGCCTTCCAGGTTATCAACCCCGACACCGTCCAAACCAACTGACAACCAAGATGCTCAAGAAACACCGCAACCATCAAGACCCAGAAGACAACTTTATCTACCAGCCCGATTCCAGAACTGAATTCTGGATGATTGTGTATAAACCACAACGGGGCGATCATATCAAATGTCCGGATAAATGTCTGATCCTGCTACTAATAATGGGACTAGTTAGGGGAGGGGTGTGGTATAACATTGTATCAAGCGCATGTCACCCTAATGCCAAAATATGCAAAGAGAACAAACGGATTAGGCCCATGGTGACTAGATCATCCCGAAGTATTGAATCTGTGGAACAATCATTGGACTTTGTGCACGAGTCCCACTTGACCATGCCTGAATCTGGTCAAAATGTTTGGTGGGATTATGTTAAGACATCGGTAAAGGCCAGAGTCGGAAATAAGAATTGTTTCGTTTGTAAATCTCACAGTCGGCAACTAATGCACCTCGTCTCCATCCCATCAACATCTCAGAAGTCACCACCGGAAACGGCATAATGACGAGTGAGAATTCGCCACAATTTTCAGATGCAGATTGCCTACTAATAAGAGGGAAACCGAGAGATCATATGTGGGCTTTAATCTTGTATCTCGTCATGAGTAACACCTTAGACAAACCAAACCATGCCAAAGACGTAGCCCCAGGATGGTATGATGTTTGTGGAAACATTTCCTACTCCGAAACTACAGTGTCAGAGATACAAGAGGCCCCACAAGTAGCACCAATGGCCACCTTCCCTTGCTTCAAATGGAATGATAGCAACTTCCCTAACAGCCAACCTTTAGGTCCCTTTCCCAATACATGCTCTGTGACTTGGGAATTTGCATCTCACCCTCAGGACAATGGAGGTATCAGCCCGGCAGCGAATGATACAGTGCCTGACAATATAATGAAAAAAATGTTTGTCACTAAACAGGTGAGCAACATCAGTGGCATATGGTGGATGTGTGGAAATAACACCCTCCGACCAGGTCTCTCTAATAATTGGACAGGAAAATGTGCCCAAGTCACCATGGCAGAAAACATTGACATATTAGTATTAAGCCCCAAGGAAATGAGACAAAAACTGTCAGTAAGCTTGCATAATGGTTTGAAAGTACACGTAGGATGGGACGGTTTGCCAAATGGAGTCCCAACAGAATTCCATTCTATTTTATGAAATTCCCTCTACTTTTCCCACTTCTCTTTGATGCATACTCCCCTTTCTGTACTTTTCCATTTTCTCAAGTAAGACATAAGCCCATTTATGCTTTCACGGTCATGTAACAGCCTTGAAGATAGCCACTGTCTACCAACCCCTACTCTATCTGTGTCCACACCTGTTTTGTGAGCTACATCATACTTGTCAATGCCTGTATTGTTAAAACTTTTGTATCAGAAAGACTCACTATAACCAATACAGCGGAGTTAGGGTTAGGGTGAACCCTAATACACAGTATTAGGGTTCATACACAGTATTAGGGTTCACCCTCCATTGTCCTGAGGGTGTCTTAACCCTAAGACACAGTCTTTGTTTCTGTTTCTCTCCGCTCCCCGTAGCTATGAACTGGACCCTGGCCTTGGACTGAGAGGACGAGGAGGACCAACCAAGGTTCCCGGGAGTCACCACAACTACCTCGCCTCAAGACTGTCCTTAACACCAACACTGTTTACATTCCCTTGTACTGTTTACAATACTGTTTACATTTTCTAATACTGTTTATATTTCTGTGAACGTTTACAGTTCCCAGCACCATTTGCATTTCCCTGCACTTTTATTATTTATTATTTATTTATCACACATATCTGGATGCAATGTAGACAGCAAAGTAAGAATTTCATTGTACAGGGAAACAGGTTTCCAGACTGTACATATAATAATAAACACTTTGAATATTGAATCTTAAATCTTGAAACTATCTTAATAATCTATAATATCTCAAGACAAAACCTGTAGAGGGAGCAAGAATAAGGATAAAGGAAAGCATATTGTATCCATTCCCTATAATATTCTGCCCTCATTTTTCATTTCGGACTCATAAAAAGATACAAACACATACAAGTGTGTGTGCATATTTTAGTCGTTCCATGTAAAAAAAATGTTTCAAGCATTATTCATTCTAACTTCGACTATAACTTGCTACAGCTGAAAATTCAGAAAACAGTTTTTCCCTGTTTATGGGGTATAAATATCATTAACTTGTCAGATCAGTATCAGGTTCTGCACACACTATCACAAGAATCACAAGGGACTTCTCACCCGACCCAACCAACTGGGGCAGCCAAAGCCTTCAGAAGTCTGTCAAGCAAAGCCAAATTGATTACTTGGGGGAGTTTCATAAAAAGTGGAACGAGGTTGGAGTTGTTGTTTGTGCCTATGCACCTTATGGCAGTTCGGACCAACCACCCTTTTTGGAGTCCCTGGTGAGACTTCTTCAGAGCACTTGTACCAGGGAGGTCCTCGATTGACTGGGAGACTACAATGCTCATGTTGAAATGACAGTGAGACCTGGACCGTTTTGGAGTAACAGAGCTGTTTATTGATAGTGAATTCCCTCCATTGGGAGGGGTAAGCCGATCAGAACTGACAGACTCAAATGTATTGTGAGGGTCTGCTGGGAATGTTTGGCAGAGTCCTCAGATGGAGTTTCAATTCCCACCTCTGGCAAACCTTTAACGACTTCCACAGGGAGCGGCAGGGGGTATTGTCCAAGTGGGCCATGTTCTGTGCCTCCATTGGTGAAGCAGCAGACTGGAGCTTTGACGGTAAGGTGCCTGTTGAGGCAGTTACCCCTGAACTGCTTGGTTGACACCAGGGCAAAGGGATGCTGTCAAGCTGTGAAAGGATTCCTATTGGGCCTTTTGGCCTGTGAGGCTCCAGGGGCAGTTAATGGGTAGTGCCAGGCCAAGCAGACTGAGGCTTCAATGGTCCCTAAGGCAAAAACTCATGTTTGGGAGGAGTTCTGTGAAAAAGGTGGAGTCCCTCTTTTAGGTTGGGGATTAGATCCTGTCCCAAGTGGAGGAGTCCAGGTGTCTTGACAAGTTCACAAGTGAGGGAAGAATGGAGCGGAAGATCCACAGGATTTGTGCAGAATCAGCAGTAATGCCATTGTAATGACTATGAACCAGTCCATCATGGTGAAGAAGAACCTGACCCAGAAAGCAAAGCTCTCCATTTATTGGTTGACCTATATTCCCACCCTCACCTACGGTCACAAGCTCTGGGTGTTGACCTAAAGAATCTGATCACGTAAACAAGTGGCCGAAATTAGCACGGCAGTTGTCTGGGCTGCGGCTGTCCGGGCTCTCCCTTCGAGATAGGGTGAGGAGCTGGGTCATCCAGGAGGGACTCAGAGTATAGCTGCCGCTCCTCCACATCAAGAGGAGCCGCATGAAGTGACATCTGGTCAGTATGCTTCCTGGACTCCTCCCAGATGAGGTGTTCCAGGTATGTCCCAACAGGAGAAAACCACAGGGAAGACCCAGGACACGATGGAGGGACTATGTCTCTCAGCTGGTCTGGAAACGCCTTTGTATTCCCTCAGAAGAGATGGACAAAGTGATTGGGCCTCTCTGCTTCGGCTGCCACCTAACTTCGGATAAGCAGTAGAAAATGGACAGATGGATGGAACGGCTGTAGACCAAGACTTAAACAACTTAGTCTGCACGAGGAATTCAAATAATTTCTTTATCTGCCTCGAATCACTAGATATATTGCGGAACCCCCAATGAGTAGGCAAAAATAAGGCATCAACAGCAATAGAGCAGACTAAAATCTAACTTCCTTTCACTGTGAGACACAACCAGAGTATGTGATGAAGACGCATATCTTGATCTGTTCATCACAACCCTCACCAAAGACAAATGTAATTAGATGTTTGGAGACCACTGCATGAAACAGAACACATTTTTTTCCACTATTTTTGCATCACATGATACTGACCAGCTTTTTATAGAAATGAATGCCTTACTTCGGACACCGTCTTTTGTGAGGGTCCATTGAATTGGCACAAAACATTTTCCTCTTCCTATCAGTAACTAAAGATATGATAACAATGTCATATCCATTTTATTTTGCATTGGTGCAAAGAAAATATATCCCAAATGACATTTAAACTCATATAGAATATTCTCTTCTATGAGTACATCAAGTCAAGTAAACTTGTATTTGTATAGCGCCATGACACTTTACCTTTCAAGCAGGTCTGGACCGACCACACTCTTTAAATGATTGACAGAAATTCAACATCCGCTCATGAGCAAGCAAAAACCTGCCCTTTACCAGGCAGAAACTTTGGACAGATCTGAGCTCAATATAGCCGCGTCTCAATCGGATGGGGTAGAAAGGGAGAGAACGAGAGAGAAGGGCAGTATTAGAGAGCAAAAGTTTAATAGAGACAGGGGTGGTGTGAGGTTTTGGTGCAAACAGCTAAAAGGCTCTAGTGACAATACAATAAGAGGTTCAATATTCAGGGGGCACCTGGTAGGATCACTCAGTTGATCAAGCCATGCCCCATAGGAAACTGAAAAATGAAAGAGCCAAGGGAATAGGAAGTAGACATTAGGCTACTACCAAGAATTAATGAAGGGACGTGAGTGTAAACAGGATAGGATAAGTAGAAGGAATGAGAGAAGTGCTTCATAGGATATCTCTCAGCAGAGTAAGCCTTCAGCAGCATAACTAGGGGATAGCCTTGCCCTAATTATATGTTTTTTGAAAAAAAAAATGGTCTTATTGCTTTTTTTAATGCAAAGACCCCACCCGCCGTGCTGAAATTGGAAGATGGTTCCACTAAAGAGGTGCTTGGTAACTGAATGCTCTGGCACCTGTTCTGCTTTTAGAGACCCTGGGGACCAAAAGTAGCCCTGCGTCATGGGAGCCTAGAGATCTGATTGGGTGGTAGGGTTCTAAGGGTTCTTTAACATATCAAAGTCAGTCAAAGTCAAAGTCAACATATTGTCAATACTGCCATTTGTTGCACACATACAGAGGATTGAAATTGTGTTGCTCTATGATACCATGGTGCAGTAATAAAAATCATGTATGTCAAAAACTATTCAATTAATCTATTCATGATATATATAAACACACACACATATGTATGCATGTATGTATGTATATACATAATATGTGTGTGGCAGCTGTCGTTCCTGGTTTGATTCCTAACCTCTGAGCTCAAAGTGTTGTTGAGCAAGACACTGAACCCCTTAATGATCCCTGGGTGCTCATAGCGCATCTATGATCAGTTAAATGCAGAGGATTAACAATTTCAAGGACTTACTTAAGTGTCCAAAATTAAGATAAATGAATACATACATCCATTTCACGAGGGAATTAATTATTTGAACCCCTGCTGAATCAACCTGTTTGCCAAGAAACTAACACACTCAAATTTAAAATGCTGGTTACTGATTGTAATAATAGACAGAATATCACTCAAAAATGAATAAAAACATACAAGTAATAAAATGATGCGCAATTGTGAAATAAGTACCCGATCCCCCAACTGTTCATTCGAATTCTGGCTCCCACAGATTAGTCACAACTGTGCACAATCAACCAATCACCAATACTCCTGATATTAAGTTGTCATGTGAATAAAAGCACATCTGCTTTAGGAATCAGTTTCTTTGGGGGGCTGGCAAGGGCTTTTAGGTGGCTGGACTGGTAGATCAGGGTGGTGCATTGGGTAGTAGAGGAGACACGGAGGAGAGGACATGAACTTAACTGACTGGACTCAGGATGGACAGTGGGAAGAAGGTGGTGGTTCAGGTGGTAGCCAGAACAGTAAGTGAGGAAGGGAAGATAGTGAGTTACCGATTGAGGCTGTATGTGGCCCCTCCGCTTCGTTGTTATAAATGTCAAAGATATGGACATGTAGCAGCTGTCCGTAGGGGAAGGCAGAGATGTCCCAGATGTGGAGGTAGCCATAGATTTAAAGAATGTACAAATTAGGCAGTCAAGAAATGTTGTAACTGGCAGGGAGCATTCTGTTACAATTGGTGGACGTGAGGTAAGGAAGAAAGCGGTAGAAATCCAGCAAGTGAAGACTGTATGTAATATGACTTATCCAGAAGCTGTGAAAAAGTTGCAAATGCAAAGTGGAAATCAGATGACAAAAGCAAAGCTGGTGATGGCAAAGATATTAGATCAGAGATGTGAGCAAGTGTTTTCTATGCAGCAGTTAACTTTGTTCATGTCATATGTCAATGGCCCCAATCAGGATAAAAGACTGAAAGAATCAGGATAGTTGTAAAAGGTGCTGAGAAGTTTTTTTGGTTTGAAGGTGTATCATGGGAAAGCATCTATAAAAGGCTGGAGGGGGAGAGATAAGTGGTCAGAACCTGATAGTCTTACAATGGAATCTGAGACGTAATTTCAAATGGGCAGGAATTGAAAGGTTTTGCACAGGTTTAGTTGTCTTCATCGCAAACCAGAAGTTATTTGTGTGCGGGAATCTTGGCTCAAGCCTACCCTGGTTTTTGTTATAAAAGGCTACAATAGTCTACGGCGGGATAGAAATGTCGGTAATGGCAGTGGATGTGTTGTATTTGTAAAGCAAGGATTGAATTATAGATGTCTGAGTAAGGGCTCTGATTTTGAGTTTTTAGTGTGGAAGTCTGGGGTAAGCTGGGAAGCATTAAGGTGGTTAATTTTTATCAGTGTAGAAAGTTGTCATTGGAGAATTTAGAAGAGCTCACAAATTATTTAAATGATAAAGTATTGTGGAGTGGTGACTTTAATGCACAATGTACTTTATGGGAAGTGCTGATACGGATGAAAATGGGGCAGCCATTGAGGAGATAATGGGGGGGAATCTTATCCAATTAATGATGGCAGTGGAACAAGAGTGGATGTGAGGACTGGTAAGAAATCTGCTATTGATCTTGCTTTGGTATCAGACACACTGCCATGTTTTAGCAAATGGGAAGTGAATAAAAGGAATTCCATAGAAAATGACCATTATCCCATCTTAATTGAAATTGCTACTGATCGGGAGGAGTCTGGATTGTAGGGATGCAGAAGTGGGTATTTAGTTTAGCTGATTGGGAAAAGTTTAGAGGGATTAATGACTGTGATGCAGGGAACTGATTTCAAATATTGATGTTGACTTGTTGAATTCTATTATTGTGATTATTTTGAATGCTACTCAGAATTCTGTGCCAAGAACAGGGGAGGGGGTTAGAGCAAAGAAAATTGTACCAAAGTGGTCTGAGAGTAGTGTTGCAATTAGGTCCCGGAATAAAGCTGTCAAAAAGCTAAAAAATAATTGTTTTCAGAATGTTATTGAATATCAGAGAATGCAAGCAAATGTCAGAAAGGTTATAAAACCGACAAAGAGAGTATTGGCTAAAGTAAAATCCTGGAGAAAATGGTAAATAACAGATTAACTTATCATATGGAAAGCAATGGATTCTTGGCAGACTACCAGAGCTCTTTTAGAAAAGGGAGAAATACTATGGATCCCGTTGTCTGCTTCGAACATGAGAAAAGGAAAGCACAAACAGAGAATCGGTCTTCTTTGATATTGAAAAGGCATACGACATGTTAAGGGTTTGGTTATATGATTACGTATATTGGGTGTTAAAGGAAAATGTATAAGTGGATTAAGAATTTTTAGAGGAAAGGAAAATACAAGTTAAAATTGGAAATATGTATTCTGAAAAGTGTAGGGTTAAAAATGGAACACCTCAAGGAAGTATACTGGGCGGTGGTTTCATAAAATTCAGAAAAAGGTAGGAGAGGTAATTGGCACAAGTGGCAATAGAAAACAAGATATTATGATGACAAGGCTCAGGATTGGACATGCAGGACTTAATGATACATTACATAAAATAAGTAAGCATGCATCTGGGAACTGGGAACATTGTGATCAGGCTGAGTCTAATGTACATGTTGTGTATGACTGCGAACAATATAATAGTCAACAAAATGTTTTTTTGGTACAAAAACTGAAACAATAATTGGACTTGGGAGACATATTGCAGCAAGGAGCTAAAAGTGAGTGCCGAAAGGCTTTGTGGACATTTTGTTAGACAATGATTTATACGTATGCATTAGAGTTTTGTTTTTCTATTTTAGTGGGGCCTAGCGACATCCTGGTCTAAGTCAATACAGTAGGTGGCGGTAATGCACGGTAAATTGTAATTGCCAACCACCATAAAAAAATCAAATTGAAGAATTAGTTTATTGGCCAGCTCAAGCCGACGAAGGGTGGGAGAGTGGAAGCATCACCACGTGCTCTCAGTTGTGTCATTTCGCTGTGGTTCATTATTTGTTTGCTCATATATTTTATATTCTTACATCTTTACTTTGCCGATTTTTCGTTGAATGCCCTCCTCCTCCTTGGGAGGTGGTAGTAGAAGGAGAGTGTCCAAAACTTTTAGGAAACATGATAGACCGGATTCCTCACTTGAAAAAGCCAGAAATAGAGTGCTGAAAATGTATAAACTTACTGAAGAGTGTAAAGTTGTATTCAAGATAAAAGATCAAACTGGGACGGGTTTAGAGCTGGAAATCCTTTAAGAGTTGCCGAATCATTAAAAGCTTTTGGTCAGGGTCTAGATGCTCATGTTCTGTCAAATGGTGCACTTCTCATGTTATGCAAAAGTAAAGAACAAGTAAATAAAGTGAGCAAGGTCAGGAAGATTGATGGCCTGAAAGTGGTTGCCTCTATCATTGAAAAGAGAAACAATCCAGGGCGTCATTTATGGCGTTTGTGCTGAAATTTCTGAGTCGGAAGTCAAGGATAACCTCAGGGGTGGAAGTGTAAGTGAGGTTAAACGATTTAAAGCCCGTGAAGGTGGACACTCCAATGCCCCTGTCTTGATTTCTTTCAGCGGCACTATTTTGCAAGAACGAGTATTCGTAGGAAATCTGTCATTTCAAGTTAAATTTTATCAGAGACCCCCAATGCGATGCCTTAAGTGTCAGCACTTGTGACACATGGCCGCTTCGTGTAAAGGGAGCAGGCGGTGTTGAAAGTGTGGAGGAGAACATGATATTGGAGAGTGCACAGTGGTCACCCCTGGTGGTGGTAAACTCTCAGACTCGGGCAGTAAAGATTTCACTGAGTGGACTAGTGGGAGCTAAAGAATCACTTTCCTCTAACCAGGATTTGATTATCGTGAGTAAGGAGTCTCTCCTTGCTTTTATTGTGGATGTTTATGGTTCTCGTAGTTAGTTTGAGATCTATTTAATTAAATTGTTGAGCCTGATGTCAGATTCTTGGGCTTCAAGGACTAAGCTCCCCAGTTACTGTTCAACTATATGAAGGAGGGTCGATAGCCACCAGTAATATCTAGCCAGTCCACCACTGGAGAAGATTGGGCAAGCAGATGGGGGAGAAGGAACAAGTGCCATGGAAGAGGGCGATCTCGAACATTTTTGACACTGCTTACTTAATCCCTATGGTCTGCATTCTGCAATGGAATGCCATGGGTCTTATCGCAAATGGGCAAGAGATGAAGACATTTGTAAGGGATTTCGATGTAAAATCTGACATTTTGTGAGCTCAAGAAACATGACTGAAACCATGTCTTGATTTTTAAATCATGGTTATGACTGTTTGCGTGAGTATCGCGATGATAGGAGTGGGGGTGAGTGTGCTACATTTATCAAGGTAGGGGTTCAGTACAAGCTGTGTGAATGTAATGTCTCTCTGGAATGTTTAATCACAGAAGTGTGGAGCACCGAGGGGAAAGCTTTCATAGTAAATTGTTAAAATCCATGTAAACCTTTGACTTTGACAGAGCTTGATGGGATTGTCAGTTGTACTGACTCTTCAGTTGTTTGGGTGGGGGATTTTAATGCCCACAACCCCCTGTGTGTAAGGCAAGAAAAGATACAAATTGTTTGGTGATTGAGGAGCTTTTAGACAGAGGAAATTTTAACATTTTGAATGATGGCTCCGCTACACAGATTGATATAAACACAAATAAGACATCTTGCCTTGATCTCACCTTTACATCTCCATTAGCCAGGATAGCTGAATGGCGAGTTCTCTAATTATTCATACGATAGTGATCATTTTCCAGTAGTGACTATTTTTAATACAACACTCAGGACAGAATAATTAGACAGACCTCCCAGATTAGACTTCACTTGGGCGAACTAGAACCAGTTTAGGGAAGGTACCAATGCAGGGCTGGGTGATGTAAATGATGATGGCTCTATAGATGAAATGAGTGACTCACTGTCAGCTTTACTATATGAGTAGCTTCAGAGACAATTCCCTATAAAACGCAGCCTTGGGATAGAATTATTGTTCCGTGGTGGAAAAGGGAATGAAGTACGACAGTGAGGAATAGAAATAAAGCTTTTAAAAAATTAAGGAAATATCTAAATATCTATACTCAGGGGAACGTAATTGATTTTAAAAGATGTACAGCTGTGTCTAGGAAAACCATAAAGGGGGCAAAGAAGAAATGCTGGAGGGCATTCTGTTGTACTTTAGGGCCTAAAGCCCCAGTAAAACAAGTTTGGTCAAGGATCCGTAGGATGGTTGGGGAAAATGTTTAATACCTCTGTTGAAGAACGATGGCATGGAGGCTATCTTTAGTAAAGAAAAGGCTGTGTTCGTGAAGGTATTTCAAGATGTGCATAACTCAAAGTTTCTAGGGGAAGAAAGTCTTTGAATTAGAAGTGAAGTTCTGCAAGATGATTGGAAGTTAACGTGTACTGAGGATAATAACCACTCCTTTTTATATGTATTTTTCTTTCAAGGAGATCAAAGATGCAGGAGCTAACACCACACCAGGTCAAGATCAGAGAAGTTATAAGCCTCTTCAGCTTCTGGATGGCCCAGTACTAGAAGAGATCCTTGTTCAATTATATTAGGGAAGCTGGCTCACTAACAAAGACCTGGAAACATGCACTAGTGATTCCAATTTTTTTAAGCCAAGGAAAAATACATCCTCCATTGTCTTACAGACCTATAGCCTTGACTGTAGTGCTTTTAAGGTGATGGAGAGGATGGTTACGAATAGACTTGTGTACTTTTTAGAAGTTAATGGATCTTTTGTGAATTATCAAAATGGTTTTAGAATTGGCAGAAATAAAATGGACTCTGCTACGGTGTTGGATCAAGATATTCAAAGAGCAATAATTAATAAGGAGACTGTGATGGCGGTTTTTCTTGATTATTGAGAGCCGATAACAGCATGTGGTGAGAGGGTTTGCTTTTTAAACTCTTTGATGATGGCATTAGGGGCAGAATGTTCCTTTGGATAAAGAATTTTCTTAATGATAGAACAATACAGGTAAGGCTAGGTAATGTACCTTCAAAGACAGCAGGTATCTTGAATGGCAAGCCTCAAGGTTCAGTAATTAGTCCTGTCTTCTTTAATGTGATAAATTAAAATTTTCAAAGGGTTAGTTCAGTGTCCGGAAAATCTTTTTGCAGATGATGGAGCCATTTGGCATTAAGGCAAAAATATTGAATTTTCAATTAAACAAACACAGAAGGCCTTTGGTCAACTAGAGCACTGGGCAAACGCATGGGGTTTTAAGATTTCTATATCAAAGTAATTACATGATTTTTGGTCTTAAAAGGAAAATTCCCGACTTCACTTGTATGGGCAGCCATTTAGAAAAGGTCAGTGTTCAGATTTCTTGGTATGTGGATGGACGAAAAATTAACATTGAGAACACACGTTGCTGGCGGGGCTGGATAAGAGTCGAATCAGTACTCAAATGAGTTTGTGGATCTCAATTAGAATAGTTCGTACCTCATCTTTGCAGACAGGTCTAACGATCCGGGCTCAGGAAAGGCTGGATTTGGAGCTTACAAAGTACAGTAAATAATGAAGTTAATAAAAGTGCGTGTGTCTGATCATCTATCTGTGTACACTACTGATTTGCTAGCCATCTGGTGGGCCCTAGATAGGGTTTAGAGGAACAATTCTGAGTCACCTTATATTTATTCAGATTCTATGTCTGCTTTACAGGCTATGTCTGCTGGTCCTTCTGGAGCTCGAGCAGACATAGTCTTGGAGATGGTGTGTTGCCTTCACCGGATAGTCGATGGGCTCAAGTGTTTTTGCTGGGCCCCATCCCATTCAGGTGTAGTGGGGAATGAAACAGCTGATACACTGAGAAGCAGTCACTTCTTTGCCAAGAAATTGAATATAAAATCTGTTTGGGGAAGTTTGAGTGTATAAGCATTATAAAAAGTGCTGTGCAAAAACGGTGGCAAAAAGAGTGGGAGATAGAGAAAAGAGGAAAGCATTATTTTAATTGTCAGCCTCTAGTGCAGAACACTAGGCTCTTGTTGACATCTTGTTGAGTAAATGAAGTAAAGATAGCCATATTAAGACTGGGGCATTGTGGACTTGCAGCATATGTAAAGATCAATGACAAGCACCTAGATAGGATGTGTCGGTGTGGTAAACTTGACACGGTGTCTCATGGGTTATTGTTTTGTGCTCTATACTCTGCTGAAAGAAGGGTTCTTTATGAACAGCTGTCAGACCTTACATTAACAGTGTTCTCAATACAGTCTATTTTCTTTGGGAAAGAAATTTTGCTCAGTAGATAAAGCAGTTATAACCTCCTTTCTCTCCACCAAACTGTATACTTGAATTTAAAGTGATGTGATTACCCTGAACAGAAGAGGGCAGCATTACACTTCACTAGCGTACGGCCTGCTGGAAACCAAAGAAGAAGAATCAGTTTCTTACACTGCAATTTCTTTAGCACAATGGGCAAGACCAAAGGGCTCTCTTCCCTGCATTAAGGGGCTAATGATTCGGAACATGGACTGACATTTTTTTGAAGCTCATTAAGAACACTAAAGATGGGTTGTGGGTGGGTATTCCAGCCTGACAATGACCAAAAGCATACTACTAGGGAGTAGCTCAACATGAAGCATATTAACATCATGGTGTTGCCATAGTCAGTCTACAGACCTCAACCAATAGAAAACCTGCAGAGGGAGCTGGTGCTTTGAGTTTCGAGTGACAGCCAAGACGCTTGAGGTGTAAGAGTCATAATGGGCCAAAATCTCTCCTGAGCTGTGTGCTATTAACCAACTACAAGAAATGTCTCATCACTGCTTGCAAAAATGGGGTTTCTCAACCAATTAATAAATTATGTTTTGCTTTGGGGTTAGAATACTTATCCATCAAAACACATGTATAACTGTTGTGCATTTTGGACTGATCTGTGTATTTCCATAATCCATAAACCATAAAAATTAGTCCATTCATTTCTTTGTTAGTCAACAAAATTACAAGTTCAACTGTAGATTAAATAATGTCCCCTATGCGATATAGTTTTTCTTGATCAAAAACACGCATGCATACATAAACAGATTCAAGTGTTCCTAATGAATAGAACGCCCTTACAATTACTAAGAATCAACTGGGGGCTTAAAAGATGGTGTTGAATCGCCATTGTAGATTTTTGGTCCAGAGTTTGAAATCAAAATTGTAACAGCCACACAATACAAACATTTCATTCATCACTGGCCTGCTTAAAAAACCTCTGTATTGATATTTATTCTTGGGGATAGAAAGAAAATGGGATGTATGTGGCCATGACAACAAACAACATACAATATATCAGTATTTCAGACTTATAACTATACACAATGTTTATGCAATTTGGCTATTAACAGCAACAGTCCCTGCTTTCGTTAACCAAGATGACTCACACTTTGAAGGTTAAGGTATGTGTGGATCTGATTCCCATCCGCAACAACTGACATTTTTTGTACTATAATTTCCAGCCGGAACCTGAAGGAGCTGCAATTGGACAGGTGGCCTCATCCTCTCTGCATCCAGCAGGTGATTGACGCAAATCTTAGGAGAAAAGGCAGCATGCTGCTGCTGGTTAAGACTGCACTTTGGCCTCTGAATGCAGATCAATCAACATAAAACATGGAGAAAGACTCGCTCTTAACAAGTCACATCCTCTCGCCTGGCTCTTCCGCCTCTACGTAACGCGTAAAAAACCGACCGTCAAAACACCACCCTGTGACTCATAAACAACAGTCCGTTTAGTCCGTTTGTCACTGTGTGAGGCGGCTGACATAAATTGAGCAGCTGGGGTTGCACAGCCCCCGGAGCATCTTCACTCACCCCCTCGCAGTGGTATTGTCGCTGCAAACTGAATGTTCGTTACGTCGCCGCCACTCTATCTCCGTCCTCCATCTTCCCTGTAGCTGCTGCTGTGTGCGTGTCTGTGCCTCTTCCTCCCCCACCGCCGTCACAGCATCAGGACGCAGACTGTCCCCCTCAAAGGCAAGCAATAACAATATGTCACTTCGCGCAGCATGCTGAGCTCCTCTAGATGACAACCCCTCCAAGTCATTCATTCATTGCCATGGCGTTCATCCTGCACACAGGGTCGAGTTGGAGCTTCAGACAATCTATCATTGGGCGAGAGAGTGAGAGGCGGGTTACATCCTGGACGAGTCACCAGTAGATTACAGGCCCATATCCGAATGCGTATGACAGTTCACTTTCACGTCTGGAGAAATTAGTCTACAGTTAACATAGGCTCCTGAGTTTTGTGGAAACCTATTCAAACTCCACATAGAAAGGCCATAGTCTGAATCGAACAAGAAATTGCTGTGACGGTAAGCACTACACTGCCAAAGAACACAATATTTTTTTAAAAACATTTTACAACGTACGATTTTTGAATTTATCATGGAGAAGTAAATACAAGCAGGGTAGTCAGTCTTGCTTGTGCCCCGGATGAGATAATCTAAAATGGGCCCCTCTTCTCTCCTCCTCTCCCCATCCTCTTTAAATTGGAGATGGCCATTTCGGTGAAAACCCAAAGCTGGTAATTGCTTGCTCTCTATTGTCGTTGCTGTTCTCTGGCACTTCCTACTCTCAACTTTTACAATTTTTTTTGTCATAAAATATCTCAACCATCTACTTTTCTCTTCTTCTTTTCTACTTTTTCTGTAACCGAGGATTAGCAAAAGTGGTCTATCTTGCGCGCTACCACAAATAACAAGCACGGAGACATCAGTTTCTTTCAGGTAACGTTCCCAACTCTTCTTTATTTTTCACTCCGTCCTCACTCTGTCACCACCCTGCCACAACCACATGCCACACTTCCGCTCTCTGTGGACGCTTCAAAATAAGAGCTCCAGGCACCAACCGCGGTTAAAACTTAAACAGGGATAAATTCTGAAAGATATGTTACATTTCCTTTGAAGTCTTATGCTGAGTCACCTTTTTTACAGGAGAGGACAAAAAGGAACTCGAAAAAAGGTCAAAAGTTGTATCTGGGGGTTCTAAAAATGGGAGCATGAAGAGAGGTCAGCTTTAGCTGAGCTGGTGTGTCATCTTGCTGACTTTTCATTTTGAATCCTACAAATATTGCGTCATGCAATCTCTGACGAGTGCATTGTCCTGATAAGAGGAGTTGTCAGTGCAATAGTGTTATACCGCCACACCGCCAGGGGCAGTGGTGCTTTGGTTGTCGGGTCAATCCGGTGTTGTCGGGGCAGTGGGAGAAATAAAATTACTCTGACTCAGGACTCCAGTGTACAAGCCTTATCAATAAATGGTACCAGGAGAAACTAAGAAAATAAATATTTGACAATGAATTCCCTTCGCCAACCAGAAGAGTTGAGGTTGGCAGGAAAGAAGATCCGGGTGATTAAGTATAGAGAGGGAAATGTATTGACAGTGAGTGATGGGAAGATGGAAAGGGTAGTAGAAAGGGTAGTTTGAAGAGCTGATGAAAAGGGAAAATGAAAGAGAGGGACGGCTCAAAAAGGTGACTATTGTAGACCACAAAGTAGCCGAGATTATTAAAAGTGAGGTGAGGAAGGCATTGAATAGGATGAAGAGTGGAAAGGCATTTGGTCCTGATGATATAACTGTAGAGGTATGGAAGCATTTAGAAGAGGCAACGATAGAGTTTCTGGCTGGATTATTCAACAGGATCTTAGAAAGTGAGAGGATGCCTGAGGAATGGAGAAGAAGTGTGATGGTGCCCATTTTTAAGAATAGGGGGGATGTGCAGAATTGCGGTAACTACAGAGGGCTAAAATTGATGAGCCATACAATGAAGTTATGGGAAAGAGTAGTGGAAACGAGACTAAGAGCAATCTTTTGTTAAAAGGCTCACAGATTGTAGTCCCCACGTCCATGAGGTCACAAATGTTGAGGTTAGTGCACGAGGGACACAAATTTAAGAGATGTGCACATGATGTTCTGTATTGGCCAAACATGAACAGAGACATTCAGACACTGGTGCAACACTGTGATGTTTGCCAGCGACATCAATACCAACAGCTGAGGAGCCACTGATGCCGCATGACAAGCCACAAGAGCCATGGGGAAAAGTGGGTGAATGGACATATTTCAACTGAAAGGCAAGGATCACTTGCTTTTGATTGACTGTCATAGCAATTACCCAGAGGTCTTTCAGCATGTACTGTATTTTCCAGACTATAAGTCGCACCAGCCAAAAAATGCATAATGACGAAATAAAAAACATAAGTGAGTCCCACTGGACTATAAATTGTATTTTGGGGGGAAATTTATTGTATAAAATCAGAGACCAAGAACAGACATTTCATCTTGAAAGGCAAGTTATAGAAATAACAGAACAGAGAGCAACAGGCTGAATAGGTGTCTGGTATGTTAACGTAACTTATCAACAATTATTCAGATAACTATAGCATCACATGCTTACCAAACTCAATCTCACTCAAAATCACTAAATCCATTGAATTCTTCATCCTCAGTGTCAGTTCTGAGCAACTTCGCCAACCCCGGCGGTAGGCACCGTTTCCTCTTCTGCATGGCTGTCGTCAGACTCAGCAGCAGTTCCAGTTTGAATTTTTCTGGCCTCTCTGAATCCCGACAGCAGGGTTCAGTTGTCACTGAAGTCCATGCTTTGTCGATCCATCCAATGACTTCCAGGAAAGTTGCATGGAGCATCTTCCTCGTTGCCATGAAACTTTGTTTTCCATCCATCATCCATTGCCCCCGCTGGTAGCGCAAGACTGCCTTAAAGCTCCTGTTCACCAAGATGACAATTTGCTGTAGTACTTTGGTTAAACCTCCATGGATGATGGCAGGGATGGAGTTGAAAACCTAAACCTTAACCTTTGAACTGTGGCGTGATGTGCGCTTGAATACTGTCCATCACAAGCAGGGCTTTGCATGTTCTAAAGAAGACACCCAGATGCTTAGTGTAGCACTTTGTAAGCCAAAAGTTAATCATTTCTTGATCCATCCACCTTTTCTCATTCACAGACACAGGAACTGAGGGAGATTGGTTTTTTTTGCATGGTTATTCATTTGAAAATTATCATTTGGGGCAAATTTCACCACTGTGAAGGTTGATTACTCATGACCAGCTGTCACTATATTTACATTCTTTTGCCCTTTCTCTTCGACACTTCGGCCCATGGGGATGTCAAACATGAGGGGTACCTCAGAGCCTCATCCATGTTAATAATATGATCTGGTGTCACGTTGTGCTCTCTTGCTGTTCAAGAAACTCACAGAAACTGTTTACCTTGGCTTGGAAGTCTGGTGTCTGTTTTTGGGACATTGTTTTCCTTGTTCTGATAGAGAGGCGGTTGCGTTGCATGAAGCAGTAACACCAAGAAGGTCCTCCCGCAAAGTCATTTATATTAATCGCCTTGGCAACTACCTGGGCGTGAAGACATAACTGTACCGTTGAGAAGCATGTTGTTCAGGCACCATTTGTGAACTTGTTTCTCTAGCTGTGACCATCTAGCTTTTAGCCTGCGATTAGCGTAGAGTATCCTCCAGTTTTCACCAGTCTCTCACAAGTTTCTAGCTCACTCCAAACTCTCTTCTGCTGCTCAATTACCATTTTCAGCTGCATTTTTCACTACTTGCAGCTTGTAATCAGCAAGAATATGATTTTCTTTTTGGGGGCATTTTCGTTCAGTCTTTCTCAGTTGTCTTATCAGTTGAAGTTTAAATTTTAAATTTTCAGTGGTACAGGAGTAAAAGCAGTCGCAGATACTGGCACAATACAACCGAACGTGACAAAACAAAACAACCGAATGTGACGAACCAACCAGATGAGACAAACCTACCAGCAGTAACCAAAAGAGTAAAACCGAGAACAGTGACACAATATTGAGACACTGTACTAAGAGGCTGGTTGTGAAACCAAAGAGACTGGTGGAAGAAATATGAAGAAAAAAAAAATCAGGTGGAAAAGCAATGTGTATACACTGACCAATGTTTATGTTTCAGCGAGTTACAAAGAATGTATGTTTTACAAGGAATTTATGTTTTATTATTCCAGGGGAGTATCTGAGAGTTGGTTACTGTATGAGCAAGGGCTGTGGTTCATGGTATGTTTTATTGTTCTATAACTTTAAAGAAAAGAAAAGGGGAAGATGCACTGATAAGAGAAGTTGTCAGTGCAATACTGTTATACCGCCACACCGCCAGGGGCAGGGGTGCTTTGGTTGTCAGGTCAATCCAATACTCCGACTCGGACTCCTGTGTACAAGCCTTGTCAATCCGTGCAGAACAAGTGCACTTTTGAACATTAATAACTGCTTTTTTATGCAGTTCGACAACATGTCAGAGAAGAAGAATGTAAAATCAAATAGAGCAAAACACAACCTGCTGAGAGACTGGCGGCATTTTAACCTGCAGTTCATGAAGCAATCTCTGAAATCAAGGCTTGTGTCTTCAAATCACTGATGAAAAACACAGGCTCTTGTCTTAGTTGCTGCATATACAACTTGATGGTAATAGCAACAAATTTATCAGTGAAGCCGGGACTCAAATTGCAGAGCAGGAAGACCCTTGGTCCATTTTAATGTTAAAGTGAGCGCACTGGAAAAACAGGTACATGACTTGAGTGATCGTATTAATGATAAAGAGAACTGTGAGACGAGGAAAAATATCTGGATAATTGAATTCTTTCAAGGTGATAATCTGACCAAATTTTTTGTTTGTTTTTTTATTCGGGAATGCCAAATATTCTAACAAAGACCAGAATGAATGAAGCTAGAAAGAACACACCATTCCCTTGCTCCCAGGTTAACGCCCCCAACAAAACTGTGACCTTATCTTTCACAATTTTCTGGGTAAACAGCGTATAAATACATCGAGGGAGGTGGGGAAACAAGTAGCAGTGACACATGACAAGACCTAACCAAGACTTTTGTGTCTGTGATTCAAAAACGCAGCTTGATGAAGTTTGGCAGAAATTGTAGGATTCATCATCTTGCAGGACAGCTGGAGTTAATGTGTAAATAATGTTTGTGACTGGCTGTGCAGTAGGCTCTTTTTCTTTTGCTGAATTTCAAAGAGAAAGTTTGAAAGAGAAACTTCTCATACACTGTTGACAGCAACTTTTGGTAACCATTTATAATTCAGTTTCAATTCAATTTTATCGATATAGTGCCCAATCAAAACTTAAGTTATCTCAAGGCAATTTATATAGAGCAGGTCTAGACATTACTCTTTAAAAATAAAATTTATAGAGACCCTATAGTTCCCCATGAGCAAGCACTTGGCAGCAGTGGCAAGAAAACCTTTTTTTTAACAGGCAGAACAGAGGCCAACTCATGGTAGGTGGCTATCTGCCTCGACTGGTTGGGGTGAGAGAGAGATAAGAGGGAGAGAGTGGAAAAGAAAGAGGAGAGATAGAGGGCGGAGAATAATGCACACAAAGTCAAATCTCATACAAAGATGCAATGGTAATGAGACTAATACAGATTTAATACAAATTATCACAGTAATGGGTGGTCTTTAAAAATAGTGATGGCCCTGTAGCTATCGATAAGTCTAATGATAATATTCAAAAGTTACGAGATTGATTACAATTTAAGTTGTGAGTGCTGAGCAGGATTGTGGGGGTAGTAGTTGGCCCACAAAGTAGGGATCTTGATTGATGTTCAGGAGGCAGAAATATTTGCAGAAATGGACAGGAAGAGAGAGGAAAAAGATGAGAAAGCGCAGGACAACATAGATGGGGGGAAAGTGGTGAAAGCTGCAAAAGGGGGAGTGTTTTGTGGTTTTCAGGGAGGATTTAGGACAGACTCCTGGTGGTTAGGAGGAGCTTCGAGGTGACAGGACAACTACAGCAAATGTGATAAAACAAATGGGAGAGTACTTGGTCTGTCATCTGTCGGAAAAATAGATAAGGAGACTTGGTGGTAGGATTTGGAGTATAAAAAAAAAACAGAAAGAGATTTACTAAGAAGTGGGACACTGGGGGAACTGAAGAGAGTACACAAACAGATGGCATACTTGTATATATACAAGCTTATGACTGGTATATATACAAGCTGGTATGGCACTGGTATGCTAGGCTGGAAAGGGATGTTCTGAAGGTTTGTGTGATCAAGGATTTTGTGGAAAAATGTATTGACTGGTACCAGAAATGTGATGGAAAGATGGAAAGAGTATTTTTGTAGACCACAAAGAAACAGAGGTTTGTAAAAATGTAATGAGGATGGCACTTAGGTTGATAAAGAGTAGGAAGGTAATTGGTCCTGATGATATACGTGCAGAGGTATGGAAGTGTCTCGGAGATGGGTCAGTGGCGACTCTGACTACATCATTCAACAAGATCTTAGAGAGTGCGAGGATGCCAGAGGAATGAAGGAGAAGTACGTTGTTGCCCATTTTCAAGAACAAGGGAGATATGTAGAATTGTGGTAATTATAGAGAAATAAAGTTCATGAACTATACAAGGAAGTTATGGGAAAGAGTAGTGGAAATTAGGCGGAGAGCAGAGTACGCATTTAATAATAATAATAATGTATACTTTATCAATCCCTCGTGGGGAAATTCATTCTCTGCATTTAACCCATCATGGATGAACCATGAGCAGTTGGCTGGCGTCTGCCAGTGCCAGGGGAGCAGTGCCTTGCTCAACAACCCTTCGACACACAAGGAGGAGCGCGGAATCGAACCAGGGAGGTTCGGTCCAAAGTCAATCGCTCTACCTCCTGCGCTACGCTGCCCGAATTGTGAGCTGCAGTATGGGTTCATGGCAACAAAGGGTACTGTACTGTATTGTAGAGGCAAAAGTCTTTAAGGTGAGGAGAGACAACAAGACAAGACAACAATAAGTCTTCTGGATCACAAAAATGTATTACAAGAATGATGCATCAAATTAACATGAACAACCAGCAATAGCCAACAACTGTCAACAAAGATCAGCGGTCTGTAGTCAGATGCACAGCTCAAGTCTCTCTATTTGGCTGAACAGGGTGCAGTCTCCTGTCAAGAATGGACACCGAACAATATTACAGGAATGATAAAAATAAAGAGAGACAAGGAGAGAGACCACATATACATGTTTGTCAGGTAGTTAATAATTTTCACTGAGGATTGTTGTCTGTCTTTCACATACACGTCATTGACTTACGTGAGAATGGATCTGGAGAATAGGACGGGTAAAGCACATATACACAGCTGCTCGAGCCAACAACATGTTGCACAAGAATTATAAGGCAGGTCGCATATTGCACAGGTGTTAACACCAGCAGGGTAACACGATTTTTCCCCGCAATCCTCCCTTTTGTCATTTTGATAGCTAGCCTATTCTTCTTGGCTTAATAAAACATCAACTATGTGCATTTTCACAGATTCAATACAGGCCATCATGTCATTGACTCTTCATGAAACAAAATAGAACCCCCTAGACACCTTTCCTCGAGTTACCATCATTATTAGAGTCCCCATGATATGGGGGAATCCAACCCGAAAGCAGATACGAGTCAGATTTGTCTTGGCGCAAAATGATTGCCAATGTAACTGCAATTCACTGACCACATAATTTGACCATGGCCAGAATATGACCAATCAGAACTATAATGAGACGTATGCCTCCCGCTATCCAAACGAGCCCTGAAATGAGGGACGATCCTCATGATCCTAACACTGAGTAGATGCCCCCAAAGGGCTTCCATTGATGTTCCTTGTTGAGTTCTTTAATCTCTTGTTCCGTGTCCGCTATGACATCGTGCAACCCAGAAGAAGAATCTGAAATATATGTATTACATGCTGAACCTATAATTTTGCAAACAGCTCCTTGTGAGGCCAGGATCAGGTCTAGTGCCGTTCTATTCTGTAACATTTGTCTAATTCAATTCTCCTTGAATAGTAGAAAGGGTGATTGCAGTTTTTTCAAGGACTCAAGGATTCAAGGCAATTTATTGTCATACCAGCACACCTTGCAGTATGTGGTACGAAATTAGTACCTAGGTCTGGTTACAAGCCATAGAAAGTCAAATAGCACTGTTGGCGCTAAATTTGCATGTAAGAGCAAGGAGGTAGTTGTTTTTCTTTTTAATTGCACCTAGTTTTTTTTTTATTGCACCTTGATAATGAAATGAAACATGAAACATGAAAAATTGCACCCTATGTTAAATATTGCACCTTAAATATTGTATTTTAGTGTTTAGGGTAGTGCAAGTCGATGGGGAGAGAGAGAGTGTGTGTGAGTGTCATATGCAAGTACAGATGAGAGCACAGCAATTTCCTTTTGTGATATGTATGAACCATACGATGGTATGAGGATGCTAAGAATTTAGGAACCGAGGGACATAGTTCGTCTTTGACGTACATGAAATTGAGCTAATTTGTTCATCTCCTCACGCCTAATCAAGGATACAAGATAAACTAAATTACATATTCAAGCGGTTGGTTTCCTAACCGCTGTGCCTATTCTGGGAACACATCCATAAGCTACATCGTCGCAAACTAAATAAAATTGTTCTGGGAGCGGCAAATCTTTTGTTACACCATGAAGAGTGATCATATTACCTGAACAGTTACTTGCACCTAAGAAGTGTCCATCAATTGCATAGATTCAGAGTCAATGATGGACATTTGTCATGTGGCGAACAGGAATTGGAGGGATTAGCCCCACACAATCTCTGTCTTTGGGTCTTTCCTGAATCAGAGCTTCAGTGCAATTATGCTCAATCCAAGTCAAGTGCATTTTATCCATCTATTTGTGTGTAGCCATATTGATACATCATTCGGAATAAGAGTACAATCAGATTTCAACCATTCGTTTTCCGTTGCAGGGGTAATTTGAATTCTGTATTTCAGGCCTTGTTGAATATACTGCTTAAAGTAAGTCAGTCTGAATAGAGAGACCCAGCTAATGTTTTAGGCCTAGAGTTATAATTGAAAGTTTTTATCGCAAAGCGAATTACTTCCCCTTTATCACCTTGATATTGAAACATAGGTTGTTCGTCAGGCTCAACTTGCACTGCTTGGGTGTAACAGTCTTCATCATCCCTAACAAACTGTGTTGAGTAGGTTGGCCACCTTGGTACACCCCAATCTGCTCCAGTAAATGGAAGCAGGATTAAATTGAAAAAATTGATGAAGAAAGGTCTCGATCTTTCCCAAACAGCAGCTGAAATGTGTCCAGTTTATGTCCAAGTGGCCGCACGTTAGATAGGAATATTCAAAGTAACGCTGTGTGATGTCCGTATCAGCGTAGCCGCACGAGTGCACCAGCGTGTCTTCCTCCCCTCCGGCGTTTCACTGCATGGACCAAGGTGAGTGCACCTTTGACCAGGATGTCTGTTAATTCCAGCAGTGTAGCGATGAAAGTCGTTAATAAGTTGGTGGGGGTTGTGATCCTAATATTCATGAGTTCCGCTCTTGTGTACATGCTCCAGGAATTTTCACAAAAAACAGAGTTTAGTCAAAGTCAAGTCAAAGCCAACTTTATTGTCAATACTGCCATATGTTCACACGAACAGAACATTGACTTAGCATTACTCTCAGAACCACGGTGCAAAAAGTATAAAAGATTAGAAAAATAATTTGTCACAAAGAACAACAAAACAATGACAAGCTATGCTGAGGTAGGTATGGTTAGAGTGCGATTTCTTTGATTTGTTTTTGTTTTTTTAAAAGGTGACTGAAGTGCTAAAGTGATAGAGGTATGAAAGTGCAGTTGTATCAACACTTTATACAGTGCATCCCTGAAGAAGTTCTTATGGCAGGTACCTTATGACAGTCCGATGTGTGTGTGAGGAGGCGGGGCAGTGGGGGTGAGGGGGGGAGAGCTTGGGACGCATGTGTTTGGGGGGAATCAGAGTCCATAGTATGTGGGGGGGGGGGGGGGGGGGGGAGGGGATTGGGGGGAGGGGGGGGGAGGGGGTGGGGTTCCCTCACGCCCTGGGGAGTGGAGAGTTGCCTTTTC
>CAAKHD010004470.1:37562-48635 GCA_901007705.1 Fistularia tabacaria
GGGGGGGGGGGGGGGGGGGGGGGGGGCGCTCTGGACCGGCGGGGGGGTAAGGGGATGTCGGCGCGGGGGGGGGGGGGGGGGGGCTGAAAGGGTATTGGGGGCAGAGCAGGGAGGGAGTTGAGCTTCCTGACAGCCTGGTGGATGAAGCTGTCCTTGACTTTGCTGTTGCGCAACTCTCTGCTAACAGGTAGATACACCGCGCTCAAAAGTCTATTGATCCAGAGGTACAGCCTGTCTGTCTTCCCACAAAGGTGGCTTCCTATTTCTGCATATTCCGTCTGCAGCACGTGCGATCCTGGCGAACTCCCACTGTCTGGCCACTGGCAACTAACGGGGTTTTGACAGAGGAAGCCAACCATGTCCTTCAGTTGACCGAGCAATTCAAAGTCCGGACTGTGGCGCCGGACCCCCCATGGATGGCGCCACGGGTAGTAGATTCAGACAGGGCAGTCGCCCGAGGAGGCGAAGGACTGACCTCTGCTTCTTCCACAGCAGATTTGGCAGCAAGGTGTTGCGTTGCATTGAACCATGCTCATACAGGGCACCTGCAGAGTGGTGGAGCTGGCGCTCGGTAGCAGGACCACAGGACCACACTAACTTTTGTTGTCGGGGGATATATGTCAAAGTTTGCTGGCGAAATTCCCATCGCTAACGACACAAACGTTTTCGACCACGTCTACGAAGCATAGCCTGGAACCCTACATCCCCATGGTGGGACCACCAGTTTTTGCGCGGGCGCGGCGACTAGACGCGGCCAAGCTACCTATCGCCAAGGAGGAGTTTGCCTCCATGGAACACCTGGGGATAGTGCAGCGGTCCAAGAACCCATGGGCCTCCCTGCTCCACATGGTACCCATGACCGACGGGTCATGGCGCCCCTGCGGCGACTTCCGCCAGCTGAATAATGTCACTGCAAGTGACCATTATCCCATCCCCCATATTCAAGATTTCTCCATGTGGCTGGCAGGGGCCACCGTTTTTTCTTCGGTCGATTTGGTGTGTGGTTATCACCAGGTGCCTGTGCACGCGGAGGACATGCCCAAGACCACGGTGGTCACACCGTTCGGGCTTTTTGAGTTCCTGCGCATGCCTTTTGGCTTGAAGGGTGCTGCTCAGACCTCTCAAAGGCCTATGGACTCGGGGACGCGTGACCTCACCTTTGTGTGTGTGTACCTGGACGAAATCCTGGTGGCCAGCCCATCGGCTGACGAACACCTGCACCTGACACAGGTTTTTCCGTCATCTGGACAACCACGGCCATTATTATCAACCCAGCTGAATGTAAGTTTGGGAGCTCAGTTATTGACTTCCTGGGCCATCGCATTTCACCCCAAGGTGCAGTTCTGTAGCCCGCGAAGGTGCCAGCAGTGACTGGTTTTCCCCGCCCGCCCTCGGTCAGGGCGTTGCAGGAGTTCTTGCGCATGGTCAATTTCTACAACCGTTTCCTCCCACACGCTACCCACCTCCTTCAGCCCGCTTTATGGGGCTCTGCCGTCCAAGCGGGGAAGTGACATGGTCCACTGGACTCAGGGGCAGGTTCAGGCTTTTGACGGGCTAAGCGCGCCCTAGCTGATGAAGCCCTTCTGGCCCATCCGGCTCTCGAGGCGCCAATACCGTTGATAACCGATGCGTCTGATGTCACTGTGAGGGCTGTGGTTGAACAGCCAGTGGCGAACGCATGGCAACCCCTTGCATTCTTTAGCTGCAAGCTGCAGGACAATGAGCGAAAGTATAGCCTGTTTGATAGGGAGTTGTTGGCACTGTATTTGGCGACACATCATCCTCCACAGCGAACTCAGACGTGTCTAGTGCGTTTCTCTCTGCCTGGGTTGCCCGTTTCGGCACTCCATCCGACAGGGGTCTGCAGTTTGTGCCGGTGCTGGCTCGGTCGTTGGGAGCTACGGTACACGGTACGACGGCATACCAGCCTCGGGCCAACGGCTTGTGTGAACGGTTCCACCGTTCCCTCAAGGCAGTACTGCGAGCGCCGCTCTCGGACGACAACTGGGTGAACCGTTTACCGAGGGTTATGCCGGGGCTGCGTTTAGCCCCGAAGTACGACCTCAGTGCATCTTCCGCTGAGATAGCTCTGGGCTATTCGCTGAGGGTCCTGGGAGAGTGCTTGCAGAAGAAGTCGGCTCCCCCTCCCTGCCCGACCGCATTTGCCGTTAGGCTCGCTGGCCCTCGGTTTTCCAGGACCAGCTCACCACTGTGTCTCGCGATCTTTTGTACCAGCGGAGCTTTTGTCGGCTCGTTTCTTGTTTCGTGTTCAAACAACTAACCTTCACCGCTCGCCTCTTCAGCCCCCATATGATGGGCCGTTCCACGTTCTCGAGGCAGCCTCTAAGAGTTTCGTGCTAGACCTGGGCGGGCGTAGAGAGCGAGTGCTGGTCGATCGGCTGAAGCCAGTTTACAGGGTGGCGGGTGAAGTTCTGCTTCCTGCCAAGGGTCCCCGCCAGGGTCGCCCTCCATCCAGAACCCCAGAGCCACCTTCACGGGTCCAGTGACCGGGGCACCCGGCCGTTCCGACCAACGAACACCGCAGCCGTTATGGCAGGCCGATCAGGCCTCCCGAGAGGCACTAGTTTGGCTTCAGGGTCCCTTCTGGATGTTCCTTCTGGGTGTTCCTTCTGGGTCTTTGGTGCTCCATACATTGCTCCAATGAAGGCACCAGGGATTGTTCGTTGGACATCCCCAAACAAAGGGACACAAATACACCTCATACCCACGGCAGGAATTTTGGTTGTCACCAGAATGAATGACACCGCAGAGGTTGAACTGGAAAGTGGTCCGTGATCCCCTAGTGTAATTTAATTCAATTCCATCATATTGTGCCAAGCATCTATCCGAGTGGGTTGTTTATCCTGTGGACCTGTGGACCTATTTTGTTTGGGGACCACCTTTTTATATGGATCTCTGCCCTCGCATCCAGTCAGATATGTGTATTTATATAGCTATAACAATTCCCAGTAGAATGCCACTCGTTATGGTCCACCTTAATCAGATCTGGTAAGGATAAAAGGGGTTGTTTCACTGCCGAATCTGCTTGAATCCTCAAGATCGTTTCATATCTCACTCAGATCTCCTCTGGTTGGGGTCGGTGCCCTGGTGCAGTGTGAAATATGTTCCTACTTACTAAGGAGCATCTCGCCCCTGTCACTCCAATACCTTACACAGTGGGAATGTGTCTGTGCCACTTTAAAGGGTCCCATCCATTGTGGTTCTTTCCAATTGTGCTTGGCTGCCTTAACTCTGATTCAGCCGCTTTCTTGCACCCTGCGCCACCAGGTGAGAGAGACTTATGGCAGTGTTAAGGAGCTATCGGATGTAATCCGTCATTTCTATTTTTTGTGCTTGCTATGAGAGGTTGTCAGTGGGAGAGGCAACCTCCTTCCAGTCAAGAAATCGTGGGGTGAGACACCAAATTGTCCATGTGGCTGGGACCTCACTGTCAGTCGGGCAATGGGTAGTGACTCCACCCATGTCAGTCCCGAATTTGCACATATTTTGCCCAGAATTTCCTTTATAGTGCAAATGGCACATCCACTATTCCTTGCGAATGGGGATGGTAGACACTCCCGAAAATATGTTGTATACCGAAAAAACTTTTGACCCTTTTTAAATCTTCTGCTGTAAAATGAGTCCCATGAGACCGGACACACCTGGGGAACCCATATGGTGGGATGAGCTCCATAATGAGCCACTTGCTAACGGCTGCCGCCGTTGCCTGCTTGGTGGGGATGGCTCCTATGGCACCCATCTACTGTAAGTGTCGACAGCCACCAGTATATATCGGTATCCACGCGCCCTATTTTCTTTTCCAATGTCTGTCAAATCCCACACGTATGTACAAAATATTTGTATATGTCTTCCATTTTGGGATGCCACTATACTACTTAACATTAGACTTCCATGCCACATTTCTCTAGCTTTCCGTTGCTCAGCTTTTTCAACTCTCGCATTCCACTTTATCAGACATATTCTTGGCATTGCCTCTGAATGAGCCCTCGAGCCACGTTCAGTCACTAACCAGCTGTATCTATCCATTGTGTTACCATATCTGCCGTGATTGGATTCTCCCAATCAATGGCACTGTCTTTTTGATCTTTTACCCGTTTTGTCACCATTTTTCTACCTTTTCCCAATCCTTGGACCGCACTTCCCTTCTGGTCGCAGTGCACACTTCATGCGCTAAACAATATCCCATACCAGGATCACTCCCGTCCCAACTATGGGGAGGATCCTTCTCCATCATCATTATTTTTTTTTCTTGACCTGATATCTGAACTATAACTTTTACTCGTTTCTCGTACACATACACACCCATTCAACTGACCCGTGTGCCCACACCCGCCCGCATTAACAGGCAGACAACCACACGAACATACCCCCACATACAAGGGCAGGCACCCGCGCGAGGGAACCAACACACACACAGGGACGGACCTGCACACGCCCACACCCGGTCACACTCACTCATACGCTCACCCTTTACAAATGACAGAATGGACGCTGAATCAGTGCGTGACCCCTCAAGGAGGACCTGACCCCTGCGTAACTGGAGCCGAAACCAAGCTTCTACAGGGCCCCTGGGGCTCTGCGGGTTTCACGACCATCCGGTCTTCCAGCGGTTTTAGATAGTTATCACGGCACCAGGCGTCGCTGATGTAAATACCGATCCACCACCCTAGGTCTTACCTCCATCGACAAGAGCTCTTTCCGCACGGTAGCATGTTGGCCGGTCGAGCTGGACGGCACTCTGCGTGACGCTGTCAATGAACTATGTTTCCACAAACACGAAGACACTGCACTCCTTCACAGTCTTCATAGTATTAAGCGGATATGATCCTGTTTGTTGTCCAACGAGCGTACGTTGGACAGCATGATGTTAGGGATGGCTGGATTGTTTTGGTTAGCCGCTGGCCCAAACCTGGGCACCTCCGCGCTTACCCATCTTCTGCTCCTCTGCAGCCCAAAGACTGGAAAGGGCCTTCAGTTGTCCTCTAGGTACCTCTGTAGGGGGCCAGTCTGTCTCTTTGCAGGGCCACCTTCCTTCTTCTGCCAGGCGACAGCCCCCTGTACACCGCTTCCCCCAGCTGCTCCAGGACTCTACCAATGGCTGTCCAGCTCTGGACCCCGGCCCCTCTTGAGCCGAGGACCGTACACCCAGACCGACTCTCCCATCTGAAAGTGTCTCCCCTGAGTCCTCACATCATAGTTTCGTTTCCGCCTCATGCCAGCTCTCTGCTGCTGCTCTTGCGCAAAACTGTGTGCTGAATCCAGGCGGTCCTGAAGCTTCCTGGGATACTCAGGAAAAGAAGATGCATCCACAGAATCTCGGGGCCGACCAAACGCCACCACCGCCGAGGTTCGAGGCTCCCTCCCAAGCATCAGAAGAGCGGGGTGCAAGCCATGGACTCCTGAACAGCTGACCGACACACCATGAGCACCAGCGGCAGATGGTCATCCCAGTCCCGCTGGTATTGTGCCATGAGGCTTGCCAGCTGCTGTCCCAAGGTGTGGTGAAACCTCTCCACTAACCTGTCCCTCTGAGGGTCGAAAGGGGTGGTACAAGTCTTGTGTGCTCCAAGGCATGAACAAACGGTGAAAAATACCTGGGACTCAGAACTTTCTCCCCTGGTCCGAGTGTATAGTCTCCGGGACCCTGAGGCGGCTGAACATGCCGAACAGGGCATCCACCACGGTGTCTGCCTCTTGATCTGGTAGAGTGTAGGCCTCCGTATACCTAGTGAAATAGTCCATGGCAGAGAGGATGTAGCGGTTACCCTTGGCTGAATACAGAAAAGGACCCACTCCATCCACAGCTACTCTCTCCATCATACCCCCACTGGAAACTGCTGGAGTGGTGGATGCGATCGGCCCAGGGGGCCCTCGCGGGCCACACAGGGGTCACAGCAATGGCAGATATCGTCCACGTCCCTCCTGCTCCGACCCCAGTAGAACCCCTGGCGGAGACGGCGGAGGGTTTTCAACCCGCGGCTCCATCCATGGCCTTCGGCACCCCTTCCTGCAGGCCCTTGGGAACCAACTCCTGCAATCTCTCCTTTCCTATCGCAGACTCTTTCCATGCTCGCTGAAACACGCCATGGTGCAGACGCAGCAAATCAAACATGGCTCACAGCCCTTTTGTCGTTGCCACCTGTTCCCTCTGCCTTCTCAAATCCTCACGTTCTTCCCCTGTCGACCCGCCCCCCCTGCCTCTTACCCAATCACTGGGACATAGGCAGAGACAGGCCAGGGAACTGCTCTGTGTGGTGGCAAATGACATCGAGACCCTGGCAAGGAGAGCATGCGCCCACACACCTGCTGAGGTGCAGGGTGAGCTGGCCATTGACCAGTTCATCCGGGCCTTAATTCCCAGGTATCTGCACAAACAGACACAGCTAGCACACACCCAGACCAGGAGAAGCCACCATGGATGGATGAGTTGACGGAACTCATCCGTGGTGTATCACTGCAACCACTCCGTAGCAGCACCCGCCCTCGCCTGGGCCCTCCTTTGTGTTGGGTCTTTGGGCAATATCAGCATGCGATGCCCAAAGAGGACAGGTGTTCAGGGAAATGCCCCAGGGTCTTTGTAACAGGGACAACACAGGCCCGGGTCCCTGTGTCCCACCATGCCTCATCTCCACAGGACAGAGCACAGCTATAAAGACAGGGGAGAGGGGCTCCACTCATCCCAGAAGCAAATGACGCTTCAAGTTTGCAAGGATGGTGGGCTGGACCCATGTAGGGGATTTTTGCAATGTCCCCATCAACCTGGTAGGGGCTCCATGCATAGCTCTTGTCGAGACCAGCTCCACAGTAACACTGGTAAGGCCTTGGTTTTGGCAGGGATGCAGTTGGAGCCTACGACAGTAAAGCTGCGTACAGTGACTGGTGAACGAGCCCCCATGATTGACAGATGGGTGGTGAATATGCGAGTGGGGGGGCTGACTGTGACATTTAGAGTGTGAGTTGCAGTAGCACAGGACCCCTGTATATTAGAACTTGAATTCCTACAGAAAGCCCACTGTGTGTTCGACCTGGGGAGGAACACACTGGCCTTTCTGGGGGGACCCACAGTGGAAATGGTGCACCCCTCGCAGGCAGCGAGACCATTCCTGACACATCATGGGTCAAACCCCCCACTTAAGGCTCCCCCCACAACCACCTTGCCCCGACATCACATATGCCGGTTGATGTGCAACCCCCTGCCCTGGACTAGCAACTGGCAGCGTGTGAGGTAGACAGGCTGGCAGCAGTAAGAGGGGTATGGGAGCACAACCGTGAAAATTTGGATCCCAGGCGGCTGTAGGAGGAAAGACACATACCCACTGCCCTGCATCAATGAGTCTTTGGACTTGCTATTCGGCTGATCCTGATTTTCTTCATTAGACCTACGCAGCGGGTATTGGCAGGTGCCCCTCAGCCCTGAAACCAGACCAAAAACTTTCTGTGCCGACAAAGGATTACGGCAGTTTTAAGTCCTGTGTTTTGGCCTTCCTACTCCAGGCGGTTCATGCGTGGGTTTTCATGCATTGCTGCGTCTCTGTTCCGCCGCCAGCAAAAAGACAGTGATTTTTCCTGGACGCCTGAGTGTGATCAAGCCATTGGTTCCTTGAAGAAGGCCTTGACAGAGTCGTCCATCCTCATTCCTCCGGACCCTAATCTTCCATTCATCCTGGACACAGATGCCAGAGAGGTTTGGGTGGGGGCAGTGTAGTGCCAGGTGAGGGCACTGGGGGGAGAAAGTGATGGCATATTTCAGTAAAACTTTCAACAAGGTGGAACACCGCTATTGTGTGACATGCAGAGAAACTCTTGCAATTGTGAGAGCAATAAGCCACTTCCGATACTATCTGTGCAGCCTGTCCTTCACTGTCCAAACTGACCACTCTAACCTCCAGTGGTTAATGTCCTTCAAAGAGCCAGAAGGGCAGATCACACGCGGGCTGGAAGAGCTGGCGCTGTATGTCTTCCAAGAGGAGTACAGAGCTGGAAATTGACATCCCAATGCTGACGCCATGTCCCGGCGCCCCTGCACTGCCAATGGCTGCCGGTACAGTGACAAGAAAGAGCTCCAATGCAGGAGAGCAAGACCCAATGCAGGATGGAGAAAGACCTGTTTGCAGGGAGATACAGGTTGTGGACACACCTGACTGGACACCACAGCAGGAACAGGATGCTGAGATGAGACTAGTGCTGCATTGGGGGGAAATCAGGAGAGAGGCCACATGGGCATGTGGTTGCTGGGTATTCACTGGAAACTAAAGGTCTGTTCGCAAAGTTTGAGGCCCTCCAGGTGAAGGATGGAGTGCTTCAGAGAGCCAGGAAAGGGCCAGCTATAGGGGAAGAGAGGTGACAGGTGGTGGTTCCCAGAGCACTGAGAGGGAAAGTGTTAAAAGCCTCACATGGAACCACTGGGGCAGGATACTTTGGTGTCTCAAAAACCCTGCGTCGCATCAGGTAACGTTTCTACTGAGGTCTGCCCAGGAGAGATGTCAAAGACTTTTTCCGCTGCTGTGACCTCTGCACGGCACAAAGGTCCTCCAGAGCAGTCTCGCGCCCAGCTTCAACAGCTGGCAGTCGGGGCCTCGATGGAGAGGGTGGTGGTGGACATAATGGGTCCATTTCCTCGCACAGACAACAGCAACCGTTACGTCCTTGATTGTTTTATATTCACCTATAAACCTTTACAGAAGGTGTACGTTGTATACACGGATCGAGTAATTGTATCCCTTCTTTGCTTTATACTTATTAACCTAAATTGATTTGATAAAAGTCTATACTTAAACTAAAACTGACTAAAACCTTTTTGAGTTTTTGTCAACTAGAACTGGACTAAAACTAATGCATCCTCAGGGCAACACAGCACAATGTCTACTGGAGCAAGACTAAGGGGGACATAGGCCTGTGTCTCCCTGAGCCGGTCACAAGCCCAGATAAATGCAGAGAGTTGCGTCAGGGAGGACATCCAGCGTAAAACTTGTGCCAAAACCAAGTATGCGAATCGAACCTAATAATTTCATACTGAATCGGTTGAGGCCTGGGTTAACAACGACCACCATTGATGCCGATAACCTGCAGGGTATCAGTGGAAATTGGGCTACTGTGGGTCAAAGAAGGAGAGGCGGAACGCATGTTTGGAAGCAGAGAAAGAAGAGGAAAGGCAAGAGTCTGGGACTGAGAGAAGGAACTTTGATTATTGGGATGATGACAGGTAAAGGTAGAGAATTGGTTGGCATGATGCAGAGAAGGAAGGTGGATATACTGTGTGTCCAGGAGACCAGATGGAAAGGTAGTAAGGCTAGAAGCTTAGGTGCAGGTTTAAGTTGTACTATCATGGTATTGACAGGAAGAGAAATGGAATAGGAATTATCTTGAAAGAGGAGTTTGTTCTGAATGTTCCAGAGGTGAAAAGAATGTCAGATAGACTTATGAGCCTTAAACTAGAAATGAAAGTGTGATGTTAAATGTTGTTAGTGGCTGTGCCCCACAGGTTGGTCGTGAGTTAGAGGAGAAGGAGAAGGTCTGGAGTGAGTTAAATGAATTGATGCTGAATATCCCCAAAAATGAGAGAGTGGGATTTGGTGCAGACTTCAATGGAAATGTTGTTGTAGGCAATAGAGGTGATGAAGAAGTGATGGGCAGGTTTGGTATCCAGTATAGGAAAACAGAGAGAAAGGTGGTGGTAGACTTTGCCAAAAGGATGGAAATGGCTGTATTAAATATGTTTTTCCAGAAAAAAAGAAACATAGGATAACTTATTAGAGCGGGGGTAGGAGCATGCAAGTAGACTACATCTTGTATAGACGAGGTAATCTAAAAGAGGTCAGTGACTGCAAAGTAGTGGTAGGTGAGAGTGTAGCCAGACAGCATAGGATGGTGGTTGGTAGGATGACTCTGATGACAAAGAAGATAAAGAGGACAAAGGCAGAGCATAGGACAAAGTGATGGAAGCTGAAAAGGGAGGAGTGTTCTATTGTTTTCAGGGAGGAGTTGAGAAAGGCTCTGGGTGGTCAGGGAGAGCTTCCAGATGACTGGACAACTACAGATAATGTGATCGGGGAGACAGGTAGGAGAGTACTTGGTGTGTCGTCTCGAAGGAAAGTAGATATTGAGACTTGGTGGTGGAATGAGGAAGTGCAGGAGTATTTTTAGAGAAAGTGGTTAGCAAAGAAGTGGGACACTGAGGGGACAGAAGAGAACAGACAGGAGTATAGGGAGATGCAGCATAAGGTAAAGATAGAGGTAGCAAAGCAAAACAAAGCGTGTACAATGACTCGTATGCTCGGTTGGACAGTAAGGAGGGAGTGAATGATTTGCATGTTGGCAAAACAGAGAGATAGAGATGGAAAGGATGTACAGCAGCTCCGAATGATTGAGGATAGAGAGGGAAATGTATTGACAGATGGAGGAACCATGGAGGAATACGTAAATCATGCCCTCCATGCAGAAAAGGTGGCCAGAGATAAGAAGAATAAGAAGGTAGAAAGTACATTTTATCAGGAGGGAGAAGAAGAGGAAGTGTACTACGAGGGTAAAGGTCAAGTACGAGGTAGATTCAGAGGAAGAGGAGGTTTTAGAGGCAGAGGCAGAGGACCCTATTTCCAAGGAGGGTACAACCAGAACCCTAGAGGATGTTGGTGTTGTGGGAAAGAAGGACACATCGCTAAAGATTGTCCACAGAAGGCAGGTCCGTCACAATGACTAGACTTGGAAAGTTGGGGAAAAGAGATAAAGGATTCCTTGGAGGAGGAAGAGATCCTAAATCTCCAGGAGTTGCTAATGACAGACACGGTGAAACCAGAAGTGACATTGTATGTGAATGGTAAAGAAATTACTTTCCTGTGTGATACGGGAGCATGCAGAACAACATGTAAAGAATCAATACCGAATGCGAGAAGTAGTGGTCAAGAAGTAAAAGTGCGATCAGCTAATGGGAAGTTTACAGAAGTGGTTGAATCAGAACCGGTGTGGATAAGAGATCCTCAGGGACAGACGTGTCACCTGTCGATATTGATGTTTCCACAGTGTCCAGTAAATTTGTTGGGACGAGATGGGTTGTTC
>CAAKHD010004471.1:0-52190 GCA_901007705.1 Fistularia tabacaria
TTAAAACATAGCTATAATTTTTGAAGTTGCAGCTTGATTTCAGTCATTTTGACATATATTGCATAGAATAACACTCCATTTAACATATTTCAGAACCAGACACATGCTACTAAGCGTTCATGTGTTGTGCACCAAAGTGGTCCAAAACGCCCTAACTCGCTAAGATAGACACTTTTTAACAAACATAGCTATAACTTTGGAAGTTGCGGCTGGATTTCAGTCATTTTGACATACATAGCATAAAATTAAATCCCATTTAACACATTTCAGAATCAGACACCTGCTATTAAGCATTAATGTGTTGTGCACCAAAGTGGTCCAAAACGCTGTTGCTCGCCAAGATAAACACATTTTGAGAAACATAGCAATAGCTTTGGAAGTTGCAGCTGGATTTCAGTCATTTTGACATATAATGCATACAATAAAACACCGTTTAATATATGTCAGAATCAGACACCTGCTATAAAGCATTCACATGTTGTGCACAGAAGTCGTCCAAAATGCTCTAACTCGCCGAGATAAAACACTTTTTGACAAACATGGCTATAACTTTGGATGTTGCAGCTGAATATCAGTCATTTTGACATATCTTGTAAAGAATTACACTCCGGTGAACATATTTCAGAACCAGACACATGCTACTAAGCATTCATGTATTGTGCACCAAAGTGGTCCAAAACGCTCTAACTCGCCGAGAAAATCACTTTTTGACAAACATAGCTATAACTATGGAAGTTGCAGCTGGATTTCAGTCATTTTGACATATATTGCATGGAATAACACTCAAGTGAACATATTTCAGAACCAGACACATGCTACTAAGCATTCATGTGTTATGCACCAAAGTGGTCAAAAACGCTCTAACTCGCCGAGATAAAATCTTTTTGACAAACATAGCTATAATTTTAGAAGTTACAGCTGGGTTTCAATCATTTCTATCCATAATGCATAAAAATTAGACCCCATTTAACATATTTCAGAACCAGAACCTGCTAAAAATTATTCATATGTTGTGAACCAAAGTGGTCAAAAACGCTCTAACTCGCCGAGATAAACACTTTTTGACAAACATAGCTATAATTTTTGAAGTTGCAGCTGGATTTCACTCATTTTAACATATATTGCATCAAATTAATCCCCATTTAGCATTTCAATTAATTTAATTTCAGAACCAGACACCCGCTCTTTAGCTTTTGTGTGTTGTGCACCAAAGTTGGTTAAAACACTCTAACTTGCCGAAATACACATTTTTTGACCAACATAGCTATAACTGGTAAAGTCGCATCAGGATTTCAGTCATTTAGACATATATTGCATAGAATTACATCCCGTTTATCAAAATTCAGCACTAGACCCCAGCTCCAAAGCATTCCTGTGTTGTTCACCAAAGTGGTCTAAAAGCGCGAACTAGCCGAAATACACACTTTTTGACCCCATTTAACATATTTCAGAACCAGAACCTGCTACAAAATATTCATGTGATGTTCACCAAAATGGTCCATAACGCTCTAACTCGCCGAGATAAAAACTTTTTGACAAACATAGCTACAATTTTGGAAGTTACAGCTGGGTTTCAGTCATTTTTATCTATAATGCATACAAATTAGACCGCATTTAACATGTGTCAGAACCAGAACCTGCTACAAATTATTCATGTGTTGTGAATCAAAGTGGTCCAAAACGCTCTAACTCGCCGAGATAAACACTTTTTGACCAACATAGCTCCAACTTGTGAATTTGCAGCTTGATTTCATTCATTTTGACATATATTTTATAGAATCACTCATCATTTATAGAATCATTGAATTGATTTCAGCACCAGACACCAGCTCTTAAGCATTCATGTTGTTTTTTACCAAAGTGGTTTACAAGCGCTCTCAATAGGCGAGATTAATAGTTTTTGACAAACGTGAACTATAACTTGTTGCGTTGCAGATGGATTTGAGACATTTTGACAGATATTGCATAGAATCACATCCCATTTAATATATTTCAGCACTAGACACCAGCTCTTTAGCATTCATGTGTTTTTGACCAAAGCAACTCATGACCGCTTATGTTGACAACACATTAACAAATAAGAGCTGCTGTCTAATGCTCTTGAAAAGGATGTGACTCTCAACAATAAATATCAAAATGACTGAAATCCACCTGCATCTTCTTAAATTGAAGCTATTTTGGTCAAAAAGTGTTGATTTCGTCCAGTTAGAGCGTTTTTTAAAAAGGTGTATCCTTCAGCGAGTTAGACCGTTTTAGACCGCTTTGGTAAACTATACAAAATTCCAAGAGCTTCTGTCTGGTGCAGAATTATTTTTGCAAATTTTTTGATTCTATTTTTACATGGTTGGTCAGAGTGTTAATATCTCCAAGTTAGAGCGTTTTTAACCAAAATTTTAAGCAACACATGAATGCTTGAGAGCTGCTATCTGTTGCTGAAATATATTGCATAGGATATGATTCTATGCAATCTGTCAAAATGACTGAAATCTATCTGCAACTTCTCAAGTGATAGGTATGTTGGTCAAAACATACTGATCTCACCAAGTTAGCCTTTTAGACCACTTCGGTAAAGAACACGTGAATGCTTAAGAACTGCTGTCTGGTGCTGAATTATGTTGCGAAAGATATGATTCGATGCAATATATGTTAAATCGCTGAAATGCAGTTGCAACTTCACAAGTTATAGCTAATTTGATCAAAAACTGTTTATTTCGCCGAGCTAGAGCGTTTCGACCACTTGGTCACATGGATGCCTAAGAGTGGCTGTCTGGTGCTGAAATATGTTGCGTTGTGTGAATAGATTCAGTATATCTCAAAATGAATGAAATGCAACTTGAATTTTAAAAATTATAGCTATGTTAATCAAAAACTGGTCATAAAAAAGTTATACCAAAGTTGAAAAAAAAAAGTGTTTATCTCACCTAGTAAGAGCGTTTTAGACCACTGATGTTGACAACACTTTGATAAATAAGCGCTGCTGTCTGGTGCTCTTGAAAAGGATGTGATTCTATACAATACATGTTAAAATGACTGAAATCCAGCAGCAACTTCAAAATTAGAAGCTATGTTGTTCAAAAAGTGTTTCCCTCGTCGAGTTAGTGAACTTTGGTAGACATATCATGAATGCCTAACAGCTGGTGTCTGGTGCTGAAATATGTTGAGTAGTATGTGTTTCAATATCTGTCAAAATTACTGAAATCCATCTGTAACTTTTCATGTTACAGGTATTTGGGTCTAAATTTTCAAAAAAAAATTGATTTTTGAATTTAGACCAATTTGGTGAACAACAAATTATTGCTTAAGAGCTGTTTTCTGGTGCTGAAATAACTTAAATGGGATGTGAATAGATTTAATATATGTCAAAATCCCTGAAATCCAGCTGCAACTTCACAGCTATGTTGGTCAAAAAGTGTTTATCTCGCCCATTTGGAGCATTGTAAAACACTTTGCTGAAAAACACATGATTGCTTCAGAGCTGGTGTCTGGTGCAGAAATATGTTAAATGGGATGTGATTCTATGTCATACACGTAAAAATTACTGAAATCCAGCTCCAACTCCAAAAGTTATAACTTACTTTTATCAAAAAGTGTTTATCTTGGCGATTAAGAGCGTTTTAGACCACTTTTGCAAACAACACATGAATGCTTAAGAGCTGCTGTCTGATGCTGAAATATAATACATTGGATTTGATTCTATGCAATGTATGTCAAAATGACTGAAATCCAACCGCTACTTAACAAGTAGCAGTTTACATTTTTCAAAAAGTGTTTATCTCTTGCAGTAAATCCACTGCAACTTCACAAGTTTTCGCTATGTTGGTCAAAAAGTGTGTATCGCGTCAAGATATAGCATTTTAGACCACGTTGGTAAACAATACATGAATGCTTAAGAGCTGCTGTCTGGTGCAGGAATATTGAAGGATCGGATGTGATTCGATATAATGAATGTCAAAATGAGTCAAATCAAACTGTAACCCAACAAGTTAGAGCTGTGTTCGTCAAAAAATCTATATCTCACCGAATTCTAACGTTTTCGACCGCCATTTTAAGCAATTCATTAATGCTTTAGGGCTGGTGTCTGGTGCTATTATATGTTGAAAATGATTAATCTTCGAGAGTTAAAGCATTTTAGACCACTTTGGTGAACAACACATGAATGCTCAAGAGCTGTTGTCTGGTGCTGAAATATGTTAAATGGGATGTGATTCAATGCAACATAAGTCAAAATGACTGAAATCAAAAAAGTGATGATCTTGCTGAGTGAGATCATTTTAGACCACTTAAGTCAACAACACATGATTAATTAAGAGCTTCTGTCTGGTGCTGTTGAATAGGATGTGATTCTGTACAAAATATGACAAAATGACTGAAATCCAGCCATAACTTTAGAAGTTACAGCTATGTGTGTCCAAAAGTTTTTATGTAATGGAGTTAGAAAGTTTTAGACCACTTTTGTAAACATATCATGAATGCTTAAGAGCTGGTGTCTGGTGCTGAAATTTGTTGAATAGGATGTGATTATATACAATATTTGTCAAAATGATTGAAATCCAGGCGTAACTTTAGAAGTTACAGCTATGTGTGTCCAAAAGTGTTCATATCCCTGAGTAACAACAATTTAGACCCCTTTTGTAAACAATTCATGAATACCCAAGGGTTGGTGTCTGGTGCTGAAATATGTTTGATAGGATGTGATTCTTTACAATGCATGTCAAATTGAGTGAAAAACAGGTGTAACTTCACAAGTTATAGCTATGGTGGTTCAAAAAGTGTTGATCTCGCCAAGTTGGATTATTTTAGACCACTTTTGTAAACAACTCATGAATGCCTAAGCGCTGGTGTCTGGTGTTGTAATATGTTGAGTAGTATGTGACTCTTTACAATATCTCTCAAAATTATTAAAATCCAGCTGTAACTTTACACGTTTCAAGGTATTTCGGTCTAAAAGTGTATATCTCGACAAGCTGGAGTCTTTTAGAAAACTTTGGAAAACAACACATGATAGCTTAAGAGCTGCTGTCTGGTGCTGGAGTATGTTGCATAGGATGTGATTCGATACAACATATGTAAAAATGACTGAAATCCAAATGGAACTAAAAAAGTAACACCTGTGTTGGTCAAAAGGTTTTTATCTCGCCAAGTTAGAATGTTTTCGACTACTTTGGTAAACAACACATGAATGCTTAAGAGCTGCTTTCTGGTGCTAAAATATTTGTCATAGGATTTGATTCAATGAAATACATGTCAAAATGACTGAAATCCAACTTGAACTTCACTATTTGTAGCTATTTTGGTCAAAAGGTGTTTATTTAATCAATTTAAAGTGTTTAAAACCACTTTGGTAAACCGCACATGAATGCTCAAGAGCTGCGGTCTAGTAATGAAATAGGTTACACAGGATGTGATTCTATGCAATATATGTCAAAGTGCCTGAAATCCAGCAGCAACTTCACAAGTTATAGCTATGTTGGTCAAAAAGTGTTGATCCTGCTGAGGTAGAGCGTTTTCAACCACCATTTTATGCAACTGATGAATGCTTTAGGGCTGTTATCTGGTGCTGAAATATGTTGAAAATGGTAAATCTCACAGATAAGATAAGATAATACTGTATTGATCCCCATAGGGGAAATTTGGGTGTTGCATCAGCAACATGAGAGAAAATAAATAAATAAATAAATAAATACATTTTACAGCGTATTACAACACTTTGGTAGACAACACATGAATACTTGAGAGCTGCTGTCTGGTGCTGTAATATGTTGCAAAGGAAGTGATTCTATACAATATATGTCAAATGACTGAAATCCAACTGCAACTGCACAAGTTATAGCTATATGGGTCAAAAAGTCTTTATCTCGCCGAGTCAGAGCGTTTAAGAACACTTTGGTAAAAAACACATGAATGCTTGAGAGCTGCTGTGTGGTGCTTTCATCGACTGTGATTATATGAAATATATGCCAAAATGACTGAAATCCAAAATGAACTTCACAAGTAATAGCTATGTCGGTCAAAAAGTGTTTTTCTCGCCGATTTAAAGTGTTCAAGACCACTTTGGTAAACAGCACATGAATAATCAAGAGCTGCTGTCTTGCAGTGAAACATGTTGCATAGGATGTGATTCGATCCAATATTTGTCAAAGTGACTGAAATCCAGCTGCAACTTCACAAGTTATAGCTATGTTGGTCAAAAAGGGTTGATCCTGCTGAGGTAGAGCGTTTTAAACCACCATTTTAAGCAACTCATGAATGGTTTAGGGCTTGTGTCTGGTGCTGAAATATGTTGAAAATGATAAATATCACAGACTTAGAGATATTTTAACACTTTGATTAACAACACATGAATCCTTAAGGGCTGCTGTCTGGTGCTGGAATATGTTGCATCGGATGTGATTCCTCACAATATATGTCAAATGACTGAAATCCAACTGCAAGTACACAAGTTATAGCTATGTTTGTCAAAAAGTGTTAATCCCGCAACATGAAGCGTTAAGAACACCTTGGTAAACAACACATGAATACTTGAGAGCTTATTTCTGGTGCTGGAATATGCTGCATAGGATTTGAGTCTCTACAATATATGTCACAATGACAGACATCCAACTGCTGCTACACAGGTCGTAGCTATGTTGGTCAAAAAGTGTTTATCTCGCCGAGTTATAGCGTTTTAGAAAACTTTGGTAATTTACACATGAATGCTTAAGAGCTACTGTCTGGTTCTGGAATATGTTGCATAGGATGTGATTTTATGCAATATCTGTCATAGTGACTGAAATCCAACTTGAACTTCACAAGTTATAGCTATGTTTGTCAAAAAGTGTTTTCTCGCTGATTGAAAGTGATTAAGACCACTTTGGGAAACAGCACATGAATGCTCAAGAGCTGCTTTCTAGTAGTTAAATATGTTGCATCGGATGTGATTGTATGCAATATATATCAAAGTGACTGAAATCTAGCTGCAACTTCACAAGTTATAGCTATGTTGGTTAAAAAGTGTTGATCTCGACGAGTTAGTTTGTTGTCAACCACCATTTAATGGCATTCATGAAAGCTTTACTCCTGGCTTCGGCTGGCTAAAAATGTTAAAAAACGATTAATCACACAGAGTTAGAGCGTTTTAGAAAACTTTTGTAAACAATACATGAATGCTTAAGAGCTGTTGTCTGGTGCTGTTGAATAGGATATGATTCTATGCAATATATGTTCTAGTGACTGAAATCCAGCTGCAACTTCACAATTTATACCTATGTTGGTCAGAGTGTTAATCGCTCCAAGTTAGAATGTTTTTGACCACCATTTTAAGCAACACATGAATGTTTGAGAGGTGCTATCTGGCTAAATATGTTGCATAGGATGTGATCCTTAGCAATCTGTCAAAATTACTGAAATCCAACTGCAACTTCACAAGTTGTAGCTATGTGCGTCCAAAAGTGTTCATCTAGCTGAGTTCGAGCAATTAAGACCACTTTTCCAAAAAACTCATGGATGCCTTAGAGCTTGTGTCTGGTGCTGAATATGTTGAATAGGATGTGATTCTCTACAATATATGTCATACTGACTGAAACATAGATGTAACTTCACAAGTTATAGCTATGGTGGTCAAAGAGTGTTGATCTCGCCGAGTTCGAGCAGTTCAGATCACTTTTGTAAACAACTCATGAATGCTAGGAGCAGGTGTCTGGTGCTGGCATATGTTGAGTAGGATTTGATTTTATACAAAATATCTCAAAATTACTTAAACCCAACAATAACTTCACAAGTTATAGCTATGTTGGTCAAAAAAATGTTTTGGCTGAGTAAAAGTGTTTTCGTCCACTTTGGTAAACAACACACGGATGCTTAAGAGCTTCTGTCTGGTGCTGAAATATGTCTAATAGGATGTGATTCTATACACTATCTGTCAAAATGACTGAAATCCAGCAGTAACTTCAGCAGTAAAAGCCATGTGTGTCAAAAAGTAATCATCTCACCGACTTTGAGCGTTTTTGACATTATTTCTAAGGAACTTACGAATACTTCACAGATGGTGTTTGCTGCTTAAATTTGTTGAATAGGATGATCGGATTTGGATAGGATTTTTACATTAACCTTCTCCACCTCACCCTATTCTCTGTATCCTCATCTCTCACGCCAACTGCCTTCATATAACGAAATCAGTTATTTGCTATTTTGAAGTATTTCTGAAAACCGTGTAAATAAGTCACCAACTGTGAAGTAACGTTATGTTTTATTGATATTTGTTTTATCTGAAATTTCTTTGTAGGATATGATTCTACACAGTGTTTCAAAACTACAGTAATCTAACTAAAACTGGGGAAGATATAATTAAGATGGTTGAAAAGCTCTTATCTCTCCAAACTGATTTCAGATGGGTTCCATTTAGAGTTTGGACTCCATTAAGGATTGGGCCTTAGCTCTTTGCGTGTGCGCCACGGTGATGGACAGGCAGACGGATGTGGTCAATCAGGAGTTTTCAGGGACAATGATGTTTGCAGAAGTTATTATATGTAGTGAGGTTAGGGACTGGGTGGAGGAGAATCTTGGGGGTGGAGATATGTTCTGGAGCGGAGAAGGATGAAGGTCAGTCAGAGTAAGATATGTATGTAAATTAAAAGGAACCATAAACGTGGAAAAGTGAGGATACATGGAGAGGAAAAGAGGAAGGTTCCAGGAGTTTAAATATTTAGGGTCAGCTGCTCAGGCAGGGTTGATAGGAGAAGAGTATCGGGGGTATCTTTGACAGCAGAAAAAGTAAAGTAAAAGGTTTACAAGATATAGTGAAACCATCCCCTCAATGCGGATAGGATTAGAAACAACACAAGGGACAGCCCAGAGATGAGATGGTATGGGCACGTTAGGGGGAGAAAGAGTGAGCAAATTCTTAGAGACATGTTTGAGATGGAGCTGCCAGGTAGGAGGAAAAGGGGAAAACCAAAGTTTTGTGGAAGTGGTGAAGTAGGAAATGCAGTTAGTTACTGTGACAGATGAAGGGGACAGTGCAAGATGGAAATGGATCTGCTGTGGGAACCCCTTATCATGGAGAAGTCAAAAGAAGAGGAAATATAACAAAATGCTGTTTTACAATGTTTTTCTTTTTTCAAGGGATTTTAATTTGTCCCAGCGTTGTATGTCATGTTGTTAAGTTTGTCGACAACACAGCAGTGGTGGGACGCATCACCAACAATGACAAGTCTGAATACCGAGGAAAAGTGGAACACCTGGGAGTCACCAATCCCTTCCCCCGCTCATCGCTGGAGCAGCCATGGAAGTGATCACCAGCTGCAGGTACTTGAGTGTACAGAGGACCTCACCTGGAGTAACCACTCTTCCCACCTGGTCAGGAAGGCTCCCCATTGCCTCTACTTCCTCAGGAGACTTGAGGAGGGTTAGACTTGCAAGCTCAGTCCTGACGTCCTTTAACAGCGGTGTGGTGGAGTGTCCTCTGCTCTTGCTTCAATGTATGGCAAGGCACCTGCTCTGTGGCAGATAAGACGGCTCTCCAAAGGGTGGTTAAAGTTGCACAGAGGATTGTTGGGAGCAGCTTTCCCACCTCTACGAACATCTTCACCACCAGATGCAGAAGGAGTGACAGCCACATCATGAAGGACCCCACCCTGCACACACACACACTTTATGTCCCCCTTCCTTCAGGGAAGAGGCTGCATAGCATCCAGAGCAGGAACACCAGACTGAAGAACAGCTTCTTCCCAACAGCAGTGAGACTGCTAAACAGTGGTGATGCTCCATATACTGCTCTGTAGGCGGCTTAACGGAACAACAAACTATTTTTTTCCCTCGTGTAATTTTGTACAATCCAAATTTTGCACAATCCAAAATTTGCATATCACCTAATATACTTGACTTGTATGTACAAAACACCTTTATCAACTATGCTCATTTTGTAATATTTCCTGTATGGAGTGTTTGTTGCAATCTTATCTAAAGATAAAGATCTTATCTAAAGATCTAATCTCTGTTTTGTTTTATTTCATTTTATTAGTTGTCTACTGTGCATATCTCATACACATCTGATTGCATTATATCAATATTGTTGCTACTGGCTGTCTACCAGGCCTCAAGAAACTAATTATGTTCCATTCTCTCAGAGTGGAATGAGGATACATATCCTTGAATCTTTGAATCCTTAAATCTTTGAATCCTTTATTGTTTTGGAAAAATTTACTATGTGTTTCACATGATAAAACTTCTGATGCCAGATAACATGTGTTCCTGTCAATAACGTAGCAAACCTGTTTTGCTAGAAAGAAAAAAATGAGAAAGAAATTCAAAGAAATTCAAAGAAAATAAATGGACACGTTTTTAATATGCCTATTCCGATTTTACACCAAGAAGACAGGTTATTAGTAGGTGTATAAAGTAGCTGTTAAAAATATCTATTATTTCATTATTCATTCATAATCTATACTGCTTACCCTGCACTCAGCGTCAACGGTCTGCTGGAATCCTGTCCAAGCTGTCACTGGGTTATCGGTGGGGTAAACCATGGACTTTTCACCAGTTGATCACAGGACCACATATAGAGACAAACAACCTACAGCAATCTATTACACAATCTATTCAGTGTTAACACAATCTTTTCCGTTTTCTCAATTAATCAGATGTTGCACCAAGAGACAGTCTGTTAACAGATGAATGAAGTAGCTGATAAAAAAAAAACAAAAACAATTTCATCTCCTTTTTTCACTGTTGACGTTCTGCATTTGTTTACTGCTGCATCAGAACCAATTAGGAATATCATTACATAACTCAGATCGAATAGCTTCGGCGATGTGTCTATGACAGTTACTAATAATTACACTAAAATGATTGCAGTTAAACTGAGGTTCACTGTTGTGGAAAGGGGTTTTTGTTAGATGTGATAAATATGCAAAAAAATGATAATTATATTTTTTTGTGTGTGAATGAGCCAAATGTGAATATGTAAACAAATAATTCATTTGGAAACAGGTCTTAAATATACTCCTACAATGCAACAACTTCATACGTATGGTCAGAAATTTTTCCTGCTGCTTGCCGTAGATATTGGGAAAACGGATGTTACGCGATCAGGCTGTGTATCACGTTCTCACCCGCTGTTAAAACCTTAAGCTAACTGAAGGCCGAGCGCTTAACGTTTCTAAACCGAAAGATCATTGATTCACAACATGGACTTTTGCGTTTTCGAAAATGCTTGATAACGAATGTTGACTACGTGCCGATAGTTTAGTATTTTGTGAAAATGGCTACAAAAGAAAAATCATTTAAGTTTGTCGTCGTGGGAGGTGGCATCGCAGGAGTAACGTGTTTGGAGCAGGTAATTGTTGATTAACAAGTTAGCGTTACACTAAGCACAATACATCAGCAATGCTGAGTGGCGTTAATACAGTTGATTGACGTACATCTTAATGTCATTTGACAGCTGTTAACCCAAGTTCCGTCTGCTGAGGTTGCTCTGATCACAGCCGGCCCCCACATCAAGACAGTGACCAACTATAAACAGGTGAGGGTGATGCTAGCAAAACTCACTTAACCTTTTCTCACTTTGTCCTCAGTCTAATACTCGAGGCCCGTGAGCGGCGCGATAACGCTGCTGCCGCAGCTAAACACAAAACAGAGCAGACTAAGAGCATGCAACTACATGTCAACTTTTTAGAAAAGATGCTAAAGGGACGAGACCGCAAGGCTTTTGTTGTACTTTACTCAAACAATAACATCGTTGCTATATGACTGAATTTAAGACGGCTCCCATAAGACAGAGTCTCAGAATGTGGCGTATTCGGGCTACAAAAACGCCGTTTCCGTGTGGAGGAAGCAGCTATTCGATATAAAAAAAATAACAATTAGAAAAAATAAAAAAACTTTTGAGAATGCGCTTCACTGCATGACTCCGAAACTACAATGGTTCTACAAATCCACTCTCATTTGATTTCATTTTCATAGATTGCTTTATCCTGTAGATAAAATAAACTGCTCTTTTCATGCAGTAAATTAGTTGCTTCTTATCCTGATTTGTGCTTCATTGAGAAGTTATCCAAGATACTTGAAGAATTCGATGTGAAGGAGCAATCAACCAGTATTCTACAGGAGCAATTTCCCAACCTGACCATTATTCACTCTGCTGTCAAAGCACTGAACACAAAGTCACATGTGAGTATGAATTTAACTGCATGAACCATTAATTTACAAAAAGATAAGTGCTGTTTTTTTGATGGATCTAAGAAATAAAATCAATTTTGAAAACAAGATGTTTTTTTTAAGTTGTAATTGTAATTTTTAATAAAGTCATAAGGACTGCTAGTCATTTGTAATGTATGTCAAAGAAATGTTCTACTCTGATAATAGAATTTACAGTATGATTCTATAATACATATCACAACAATATATTACAACTGTCTGTCTGTTGAAAGAGGAAAACTTACAGATTTTCCCATCAACCTCCTTGTGTGTTCAGTGTGTTGAAACCACAGATGGCTGTGTTTTTGGTTATGAGAAGCTGTGTATCTGCAGTGGAGCCAGGCCAAAGCTCCTAACACAGGAAAAGCTGCATGTGCTGGGCATACGTGACACTGACAGTGTCCAGGTACCACATACTCACTCTCAACATCTATATTTGTGCTGGCATTCAATTCTCGAAGAAGCTGTGTAAACGAAGCAGCCTAAATAGTTTGCCAAGGAAATGTTAGTATTTTCCCTTTCCCTTCCTTATGGTGTTACCATCTAGGTTAAAGATCAAGTGAATTCACAAACCCATAGAATAAAAAGACAGGATGTTGATTCTAATCCAATGTGTCTTCTTTATGTCCTGGAAAACCTGAACAAAAACATTTTGGATTTCTATCTAAGGGGAAAATACATTTATACATAAATTGGAAACCGTATTCTCCTGCAAAATTATTTTCAGTTTTTATTTGTTTTTAGTAGCAAGAAAATGCAGTACAAATTGTTTTATAATTTGATATAATGTGGGGATTTCTTACAATAGATTGGAAAATCAAGAAATTTACCTGAAATTAAAACCAAAAAGGATCTGAACTTTTACAAAAATGAGATAAAAACCCGTAAATAATAACATAAGTTGTCATAGAAATTGTAGGAACTCAAAAAAAGATGTTTGCACATGCCTGAAAAAAGTATGTTCAAAATCTCCTTATTTTTACTTTTGGCTTTTCCCTCCACCTAACCCTATTCTCTCAATCCTCTTCTCTCACACCAATTTACTTCACTACATCCATAAATCTTCTCTTTGGTCTTCCTCTAGACTACTACAGTAGTATAGTAGCTACAGTTAGTACTTAGTATCAGCCAGAATGAAAAGAAAAGTTAAATTTTTTTATCACACATTACCCCTGAGACTTTACTCCACTTTCAAAATAAAGAAGAAAATACTCTGTAATTTAGCAGGGTATATGCCAATCCTTCAAGTCGGAGACATAGAGATATATTCATGTTTTAAGGATAATCTGGAGTTCCTAGAAAGAAAGAAGACTTCTGAATGCTTTATAAATGTGTAGAAATAATTAAGTGATGATTATATAGTTATCTTTATATAAGGGCATATCCTTTATTGAAAGTAGAAGAAATTTATGGATATTTCCCTTTTGTATCAGAAAAAGACCACTGTGCCATACTTCTAATGCCTAGTGGATGTATACATAAAATCAGAAATGTTCTGTATCTCTTCTTTCTATTTCAGATACTTCAGAAGAAGTTATCCAAAGCCAAAAGAATAGTTGTAGTTGGAAATGGAGGAATTGCTTTGGAATTAGTGTGAGTCTCATCAAACTAAATATAAACTATGTTTTCATCTAAATTAAAATGATTGCATATGTCATGTTAAAATTAACAACCTGCTTTGGTTATTTATTGTATGATAATATTAGTTAATTGTAATGTCATAGATATAAGATCAAAGGCTGTGAGGTGATCTGGGCTGTGAGAGATAAAGCAATAGGAAACACGTTTTTTGATGCTGGAGCGGCACAGTTCTTCATCCCATCACTCGAAGCTGAGAGGCCAGAGCAAGATGCTTCTTGCAAGAGGCCTCATCACACCATAGAACAACAAGCTGTAGAGGTGGTCCAGACCTTCACTGCAGGTTTTAAAATCATTGCAATTTCTGGCAAAGGAAGATATTCAGGAATGCTAATTTTTTGTTGACGTGTTTCCAATGTATTTTCTCAGATGAGTACTTGCAAGGATGTTGCACTGGTCCTACAGCGCCTGGCAGTGCCCTTGGTCCATACTGGCATGAAGGAATAGTTCTTCAAGGAGCAGCGCAGGTTAGATAATATGTAAACCAAGTGTAGTTTGTTGATGAGTTATAGTTGATAGTGGACCTGAATTTCAATTTTTTTGAAGCATGATAATAAAAGTAAAATAATAAATGTTTTCTGAGCTCTGAAGCGTTATCACGCATCTGTTTAATTATTTAAAGAATTGGGTATAGGATAGTTTAGGAGCTTTAATTTCAGATTTTGTTTTTCACAGGCCATGTGACATGGCGCTATAATGTTTTAGTTGATAAAATATCACATATCATGCAAACCTGGAAACAAGACTCAGGAGATAGAGTGAGCAAGATTATTTCTAAATTGTACAAATACATAACCTGCAAAAGCATCTGAGGTGCCCTTTTCAGGTTAACTGCCCCATATAGCAGATTGTTAATGACTCAAAACATACTTTGAAAGACAGGAATATCAGAATTGCTCAGACGGTTTTCTGTTATTGAAGATGATAGTTCACATGTATGCAACAGCCTTTAGTTTTAAGCAGCTGCAATTACCTAAAAGCTTGGCAAAGTATATCAAGGGATGAGACCCAGTGTTAATGATGAGTGTAATTTATGATCATGGGTTCAAGACTGAGGCCAGTCATTAACTGCAAAACAAATGACTATCATGTGTTTACAAATAGTTACTTAATGATAGAGTATGGTATTAGATAGGTCTGTACTGATTGTAAATAAGAAATGTAATAAATTTGTGAAACTGTCACTCATTGTCTCCAAAAGCCCAAAATGACATCCTCAAATGCTCAAGAAATATTTATCTGTCAAAAAAAATAGAAACACAAAATATCTCTTAAAGGGCAGTAAGGTGGGGCAATGGTTAGCATCCCCACCTCAGAGAGAAGCCTTTGTGTGAAGTTGGCATGTTCTCCCCACTTCTGTGTGGGTTTCCTCCTTGTTCCATGTTTCCTCCCACAGTCCAAAAACATGCAGATGTCAATTGGAAAAATGTAGAAAAATTCCCTGAATGATTGTCTCTATATGTGGCCCTGCAATTAACTGGTGACCAGTCCAGGGTGTACCCTGCCTCTTGCCCAGTGACAACTGGGATAGGCTCCAACTGCCCCTAAGTGTAGGATAAGGCAGTTGATAATGGATGGATGGAATATCTCTTAAACTGATTAGTTGGTGATTAACTAAAAAAGTTGACAAATAATTACTGCTGGTCTTAAGTTGTTTTTACAGTTGTGAATAAAATGAAATAAAATAAAAAAAACAACCAAAATCTCCCAAGACACTTATATTGTACACACATTTATTTGAGGTCACCCAGAGAAGAAACTGTATCCTGAACAATGGATTAACTTTGTTAAATGGCATCAATACAAACGATGTGTATTTTGGTTTCTCAGAAAAAAAGGTAAATGACCTGATGTAACCCAAAATGACCCCAAATAAAAAACATCCTTAATACAAATCTTAAGTCAATCATAAAGTATCTGTGGAGATACTTAGTCATAGGTCATGGTCCATTCTTGTCAAAATCTTCTAATCGTAGCAACTGGCATTTCACATCTCATCCAGAAGGCTTATTTAGTTCTAAATTTGTTGTAAATTCAATCACAAATGTTAACAAAAATAACATTTTTGTAAGGGTTAAAAAAGAAAAAATAATACTGAAAATGTTGATGTTGTCAAACATAGTCAGTCAGATTTGGCTTTTAGGAAATTATTTGAAATGAAATTTTTCTGAGGCTTCTTTCTTCGCAAAAAATTTTAAACATTGGAGCCTTCAGGTTTTGTTTTTGACCTATTGTCTTGTGATATTTTGTGCTATAGATAGAGTTGTATCTGTGTTGACCTTTTCTGACTCCCATTTCCTTGCTTGCATGTCTTCAGGGGTTTTGCAAGGTTTCAGTGGAGTATCAGTGTGAGGTGGACAAGATTTTTACATCTGGGGAGTTCCATACCACTCCGCGAACACTCCAACCTGATACTGGTGTATAATATTTAATATACAAAAAGAGCTAAGTTTTCTTTTAATGCCAGAGCCATGATTTCTTACCTTGTTATCATTCTTTACTCTAGGAACTTGGCCTGTTTACATCCAGCTGACCAATGGGAAGACATTTGGATGTGACTTTGTTGTCAGTGCAACTGGAGTTAGGCCAAACACCAAACCATTTCTCCATGGCAACAATGTGTGTAATGTCACCCTTTTTGAACAGTAATACTTGAGTGACTGCATCAGTTTGGAAACATTAGGGTTGTTCCTTGGTGTGGATACATGTCTGGGTTATAAAGTACAATAAATGGCAAGACTACATTCAGCCAATAACCTGTCTCTTTTGTTTTACTGACTAAATTTGGTAAAAAAAAAAAAGAATCAGGGAATTTTATAGTGAGATACTTTATCACCCGACACAAGGTCCGTCTTTTAAGCCTTTACTGCCTCGAGCTGCAATTAGTATTTTTTTTTTTTAGTATTTTAGGCTGTCTGTCCACCCAACCATTCATTACATTTGAACACTAGAGCCACAAACGTTAACCATAAAATTTACCTGGGGCTGTCTCTTAAGTGCAAGCTACTTTTCCATGACATTGAATCCCCACAGTTTGACTTTTCATAAAAAAAGCTATGTATAATCAGAAGCGCCAACAGGTAAAATTTTCCTGCATAAAGAATACAGTAACTTTCATGAGATTTATTTCATGCTTATGTAATGAAACATTTTTTGGTCAGGATGTTTTTCTCACTGAAATGACAAAGCAACTTGCCAGGCCACATCTGGGGGGTTGAACAGGAACACTAAAGTCAAGAGACCCTCCAGTGTCTTAAACATGTTTACTTGTTCAGTCATTTGAAAAAGTTAACTTGTACAGGGAATATGCTTTTTTCCCCTCTATTCTAAGAGACAGCCAAGATAACTTTACATTTTTTCCCCCTTTTTAGTTTGCTTTAGCAGATGACGGTGGACTTCAAGTCGATGACCATATGATGACATCCGAGCCAGATGTCTATGCTGCAGGAGATGTGTGCACCGCATGCTGGAAGCACAGTCCACTATGGCACCAGGTAGTTATTAGGAGAAATCTTGTAATACTTATAATTGAAAATGTCTTTCTGACTGGCAATTTTATTTTATGTTAGACTTTTAGCTACATGTCTCTGAAGGTTGTTTGGTTACCTGTTATTGTACTTTATATTTATGCTTGTCACACCAACTTGACTTATCAAGTATCTTTCAATATATTCATCCTATCATCCAAGGGGCTTTTTCAGGTCAAGAAATGGCAGCTAATTGCTACATTTTCCCTGTTAATTTGACTCTCACTTTCTCTATTTGACTCTTACTTTCTCTATGACTACATTTTGACAACACAACACAACACTCCTTGTCGGTTTTGAATAAAACTAGAAATAATTTTTTCCAGGAGTCATATTTTGCGCAAATGACAGCGGTAAGCTGAAAATAAAATTCCCTATGAAAATGCCAATAATATATTGAGTACTTTATATCCAACAACCAACTTCAGGTGTAGTTTTGGGCTGTAAAAATGGGGATTCTCAGCAAAAGTTTTCTATAACACAGTTAAGAATGAAAGGTTCCTGAGTGTTTCATTCCGAATCCTTCCATGTACATGTCTGACAACAGACACAAGAACTTGGGCCATGAATTTGAATAAATTAATCTCAACTACTTACTACCAAGGGAGATACTCTTGGAGACACAACCAGGACCTCAAGTGCCTGGCTAATAAACTTGAGGGTAAAAGAGTATCTATCAATGCCTAGCCCTTCAACAACCAGAATGTGCACCGACACCACTCAGTATTTGATTGGGAGGGGGACAAGCAGAGGGTTGGGCCCTCAAACCCTGATCTGTCCCCACTAAATGCAGCCAGGGATGGGCAAATGCGAGTCGACCTAGATCAGAAGCTCGTTTTCCCTCCAAAGATGCCAACAACAACCCTGCGACGAGACATCGTCCTCTGGTTTAAGTCCTGCCAGCTTGCCTACATCATAGGGCTGACAGTTCCCTACGAAAACACCATTGAAGAAGTGTACTAGTGCAAGAAGGTGCGCTATTCCAACTTGGCAGCGGAGGACAGAGGCTGGAGGATAAGGGTACGTCCAGTGGAGGTGGGATTCAGGGGCTTTATAGCTAGCTCAACAGCAAAACTTCTTTGGGAGGTTGGAGTCAGGGGACAGGCATACAGGCAAGCCATTAAAGAACTGGCCAACACCGCCAAAAGAATGAGCCACTGTCTGTGGCTGTAGAGGAGTGACACCACCTGGGCTGCTTGAACACATAACCAGGCTTGATCAACCTGTGGTGGGCCTGCCTCAGCGGAGGGTGTATAGTGATAAGTGGCTGAAACACCCTTTGATGCAGAGGTACACAACTGAGGATGTGTCCCACTGGTGAAGCAGTGGAGCAGCCATTCCTTGAAGCACTCCAAGTTAAAAAACTAGGCATTGTAACAGCAGGTCCTTTCAATGAACCTACTACCAACTGCCGCTCAAATTTCATGGGTCCAAATCTTTTTCTGAGTGTTTAAGGTTGCCGACGCCTTGCCCTATGGCGAGTTGGTTATTTCCTAAAGGTTTTTCATTTTCCTCAAACAAGATAAGCCAGGCTTTGCTTTTATATAAGCGAACTGATTGGGATTCACTTGACACAGGTAAAACTTTGGACTGAGTAGAGGGGGGGGCCAGGGAGGTCAGCAGATTGAAATGTATCTGACATTAGTAGTTTCAACTGGTAACCAACCCATAAAATTGTTTCTTCCTTTTGTGGTCTCTTTCTTTGGTCATGTTTTACCATTTTAGGGCAACTTTTAGCTCATTTTTAATTTTGCCTGCCTATTTTTCAGGTAATTACTATTTTTTTTGTTCTATATATTTACATTTAATTTCAATAATTTCATTTTTGTATTTTTTTTTATCATGAATGTTATGTCAAGGTGTTTGAATGTAGCTTTGTGCTTTATATTTGTGTAGCTGTCAGGCTATTTCCACCAGGGCATAGAATACCCTCAACTGATGCATATCAGGGCTCCACACAAACTTAATTTTACCTCTCCAATTATTTTTTTATGTCTTATTCTGAGTGACCATTACCTATCTTAGGCAGCTATCTGTAATTGGACTTAAAGTGCTTGTTAACCAACAACTGTTTTCAAAGGAGAGAAACTGCATAACAGCTTTTTCCTTTTAAATATCAGGACTCAGACTACTTCTTTTGGTCTATTAAAAAATCAGAAACGGTGGGCCTAGTCAGTTGGTGGTAGGTGTAAAACAAGGAGCCGGAAAGGAAGAGTGGAAAAATAAACAGTCTTACAATAAGTTTGTGAGGGTGCACTAATATTACTGGAATACCTTGCCATTTCTCGTTTTGACTTCTTCCTCTTATTCAGTTCCTTTTGATGGGTCACAACAGCAAATTTACTTCCTCCATCTAACCCTGTTCTCTGTATCTTCTCTCCCATCAACTAACTTAATGTTGTATTCCACTATATTGCGTTAATATTATTGGAATACAGTGCCATTTCTCATTGTGACTTCTTCCTCTTAGTCCCTTGAAGGGACACACCTAATCAACTGCTTCCATCAGCTGTCTAACCCTCACTACATTTATTAATCTTCTCTTTCGTCTTCCACAAGCCCTCCTGCCAGGCAATTCCATTCACAACATCCTCTCACTAATATATTTACTATCTTTCCTCTACATGCCCAAACCATCTCAGTCTGGCTCTCTGACTTTATTACCAAAACATCTTAACATGTGCTGTCCCTCTGATGGAGTCGTTTTCTCATCCTATCCATCCTAGTCACTCCCAAAGAGAACCTGAACTTTTTCATCTCTGCCACCTCCAGCTCTGCCTCCTGTCTCTTCCTCAGTGCCACTGTCTCCAAACCATACTACATTGCCAGTCTCATCACTGTCTTGTACACCTTTCCTTGCATTCTTGCTGATACTCTTAAATCACATTATACACGTCATACTTTTCTCCACACATTTCCTTCAACATGTAGCTATGTGTAGGGAATAGTAAAATGGATACATTTTCATTATTGTATTTTGCTGTGGATTGTTTACAGATGCGGTTATGGACACAAGCACGTCAGATGGGCTGGTATGCAGGACGATGCATGGTAGCACAAGTTCTTTCAGAGACCATAGAACTGGACTTTTGCTTCGAACTATTCTCGCATGTCACCAAATTCTTTAACTACAAGGTAAGTCACTAGAAGTCAGTTTAACATTACAATAATCAACTACTATGCTTGGCTGCTAGAGGGTAATCTTACACCACTACCCTGTATCCTTATGTTCTCTCTCACTCTTCTCTTTCAATCTCTACGACTCAGCTCAATTACAAAAGATGGTCTTCTGGTCATTTCACAGGTGATCTTACTTGGAAAGTTTAATGGCCAGGGTTTAGGATCTGATCATGAGCTCCTGGTGCGCTGCACAAAAGGCCAGGAATATATCAAGGTGACACTAATCATGATAACAATATGCTGACACAATCTTTGTGAAGATTTCTGCCATGACAAGTGTATGCACTACAGTACACTAGTGCTATTTTATTAAATTCTGACCCATTATGACTTTTTGAATCTCATGTTATTAGAAAAAGTCAGCACTATGTTTGATATCTGTTACCCAGAGCTAATTAGAAACAAGATAACAGAAAAATGAATGCACATTTACCTCATGTTAAAAAAGTAGTGAGTAGTAGTGTTATAAAAGCCATTAGCATTTTTCTCACGTGTATCTTTATCAGAATTTATAACAGAAAGCCCTGTCTCTTCGAAACAGGTGATTCTCCACAGAGGGAGGATGGCTGGGGCAGTACTCATCGGAGAAACAGATCTTGAAGAGGCCTTTGAGAACTTGATCCTGAATCAGATGGATCTCACGCCATATGGAAAGGAGCTGCTCAATCCAAATATTGATTTGGAAGACTACTTTGACTAGCAACCAGGCTCTGTTCAAGAGCACGGGGAACCCCACAAACCCATGGAATAAAAGACAACTTGTGCTGGGCTTACGCCTTAAGGCTAGAGACTTAAGACTAAAGATTTTAAGACTCAAGTAAAATTACAACTCACATCTGAAGACAAGTTAGTGTAGTCTTAGACCTAAGACTATGGGTCTCACATCTAAAGATTTTGAAAAGACTCATGGAAAACAACTACAAGATTCTTTCAACTATGTTTGGCTACCATGCAATGCTTTCACTTGGTATTTGCAGCGCCTCTGCTATTTCATTACAATAATCAGAATCAGAGAATCTTTATTTGTGCAAATTGAGGGCACAAAGGGTAGTGTTGCAGCCTAGAGCCGAGGAACATCTATAAATATATTTAACAAATATTGGTGTATAAAATAAACGTAAAATAAAAATTTGCTAAAAATTAAAGTGAAGTAACTGCAACGTCGATAAGGCCTCTTGAATAAAATGTATTATAATTCCTATTACTATTATCATCGCTCTTCCTTTTCTCCACTTGGTTCGGATACGTAGGTGAGTTGACATTGTATGAGCTAAGCTGTTGTGCGCAGTTCCAGCATCCGCTCCTCTCGCCGAACGTCCAGTACTGGTCGCGACGTCCCTCGCCGTTGTCCATCTGTACAGCAAACCAATCCCGTCTCTGCCGCCAACACTGCTCTGGATAGTTTTTGTCTAAAAGGTTTCCTTTTTCCAGGTCTGTTGGAACTCGTCTCTTTTCACTCAGTCTTCACAGTGACGTAATGCTAAGACTTGCGATAACATCAGACACGTTTGTTTGTTCACTTATTTGGCAGGGACAATGCTGCCATACAGTTACAGTATGAAAAATGCAACTGATGTGACACATACAGAGTGTTTAGCTAATGCTAATTTTCAACTCCATAGTTGAGCTCTTCCCTATACAGCAAATAAAAAATACAGAGTTCATAAAAACATAATCGTAAACCTATTTACAGCAGTGATCTAACACCAAGACACTCCCACATGTGCACATAAACATAGGCAGACACACACAGTCGTGCACGCTCACGCTATTAAATACATTTACAGATGGGTACAATTTTGATTGGTTTAAGCCACAATTTGAGTTTGGTTGTTAACTGTTTGATCTCTGATATGGATTTCAGGTCAGTGGGCAGTGAGTTCCACAGTTCGGTATCATTTTGTGAAGCTTTGAAAATTTAATGAATTATTTTTCATGAGAATATAGTGTAACCACGGGTTAATGAAAGTCGCCTAACTTGTGTGCCACCATCATTAACAAGCGCGGAGACATCAGCATCCTTTGGGTAAAGTTTTTTCGAGTCCTCATTTATTTTTCCTTCTTTCCTCACTCCTTTCCAAAGCGCCCCGCCTCGACACTTCTGCTTCCGCATCGACACTTTCGCTTCCTACGGACGCTTCAAAATAAGAGCTCTAGGCACCAACTGTGGTTACAATTTAAAACGGGGAAAGTTACGAAAGATATATTACAATTGCAATGATGATAACGGATTGTTTTTTCGTCCATAATTTTTGCTGCTTGGTTGTATAATGAACCAATGCACTTTGTGGCTGACGGAGCTGTATGCAGTATGATATGTGGGAGAAGATCATCCCATGTGTGTACAGCGGGGCCGCTTGATTAGGTATGTAGTGTCTTATTCATTTGAAACAATTGAGATTTATTTCTATAGTATTGGATTTTTTTTTTTTAATGCTTATCGAATTTTAGTTGTGGGTCCAGAACTAACCCTTGTTGAATTCTGTTACCATTTCTCTTTGTTCATTTTGTAACAGGATTTGGTAATTTGGGGTTATTTTTTTATTGAAAAGCACATAGACATTTGTTTGGTGATATTTCGCAGCGAGTGATTTTGGTTGAGCCACTGGCTCACCTCAGCCATACATGCCGACAAGATGGCTGCCGCCCGCTCAGGCGTCTTAGCGGGTGCATAAAAAACAGCATCGTCCGCATAAAGCTGGCACATGACACCTGAACAAGATGATGGGAAGTCATTTATAAAGAGGCTGAGCAGCAAAGGTCCTATTACAGACCACTGTGGAATGCCAATTTGTGTATTTAAAAGTGTAGATTTGTCCTGAGCTATTTTATACATTGTGATCTGGAATGGAGGTGGGATGTAAACCACTGTAATGCTTCTGGTGATATGATGAAATATTACATTTTAGACAGCAGCAGATTGTGGTTTAAAGTTCCGAAAGCCTTTTTTTAATCCAAAACGACTGCCCCCACCACCTCACCCCTGTCCATTGACTTTTTCAGATTTTTGATAAAACAACAGTTTGCTATTTCACAGGAGTAACCCACCCGAAAGCCAAATTTCTGGGGGTGCAGAAGCTGGTGGGCCTCCAGATGGTCAGTCAGCTGTGTGGCTCGTTTTTTCAATAATTTTTGTCATTATAGGTAAAATGGATAGGGGCCTGTAATTAGACATGTGTTTGCAGGCTCCTGATTTGAGCAGTGGGACAATAACTGCTTTTTTCCCAAGTGTCAGGGAATTCGCAAGTTCTAATTGAAACATTGATAAGATGTGTCAGAGGCCTAATTAATGCACTCTGATAACATTTTAGAAAGCAGGTGTTCATATATATGTCATTTGATTTTGCATTTGATAAATTTGTTTGAATTTTTGTTGTGTTTATTTTCATTAATTTCTGAAATTTCGAGGCACTGCTTCTACTGTTTGGACGACATCTGGATATTTAACATCCTCGAACTCACTAGTTATTTCTTTTACCGATTGGACAAAGTGACTATTAAATTCATTGGCAATGGTGGCATTGTTAGTAATACTTTTGCCATTAATAGTGATTTCCTTAATTACATTGTATTTTGTTTTTTTATTATTCGTTAAGCTGTTTAAATGTTTCCAAAGGGAATTGGCACTGCCAATGAGCTCAGTGTAATATGAGATTTGGGCTTCACGCAGTTCCTTTACCACTTTGTATCTTAAACTTTTGTAGATTAGATGGTCAGTATGAAGCTTTGTGTTTAAGGATTTCTTGAGAGCTAGGTCTCTAGATTTCATCAGTTTTCTTAATTCATTATTAATCCATGGAATGGTTTCATCTTTTTGTCTGCACTTTTTTTGCAGTGTATATTTTCCCATTAATTCCTTAAAAGATTTATTCACATAATTACAGGAATCATCTACATTCTCCATCGTCATCATCTGTTCCCAAGACACATTTTTTTAATTCTCTTTCAAATTGCAGGGCTTTAGTTTTGGGAATGACCAGTGTTATATTAACGCTAGTTTGATCAGATTTTCCAAAGTAAGTAAGTTTATTTTTGGTCAGCTTTCTAACTGTCTGGGTCATATTATGGTCAGAAAGTCCAGTTACTAAATTATAAGTCCTTGTGATACATTCAGGTTTCTTAGTAAATACCATGTAAATGAGAGTTTTTGTCTGTCTGGTGATCCTAGTCAGTCCTTTAATCATTTGATGGTAGTTAAATTTGGTCATTAGTGTTTTCAATTTTTGCTGAACATAATTGTCAGACTAATTAATACTGAAGTCACCATACAATACAGTCTCTCTGTATGCATCGAGTTTTTTAACTACAGGAGTGAATTCATCATAAAAGGCAGTAGGTGGATTTGAGAGGACAACAACATTGAAATTCATTGTTGGAGACAGAGTTCTATTCAATGCAAGACATTCAAGGGTGGTGTCCACTTCAATTAAATTGCATCTAAATTTGTCTTTTACATAAATGAGCACTCCTCCTCCCTTCCCAGAGTCTGTCTTTTCTGAAGCATTGGTAGCCTGGAATGTCAATCATATTTTTTGGGATATTACTGTGGAGCCAAGATTCTGTAAAACAAATGTGTTCTAAATTGGAATCTAGGAGGATAGAAATTTGGTCTCTGTTGGAGAGTATGCTCCGGATGTTCAGATGCCCAGCCAGTATTCCTTTGGGTTTGCATGCCGGTTCCCACCGCACTCGGTCATCATTAACAGTTTGAAAGAACAGATGTTGCTTTTGCTTTTGATCAGCGCGGCCCGTGTGTATTGCACGCGCTTTGCCTGCTCGCCTGTTGGCACGTCTCTGCCTCCCTTCTACAGCCCGTGTATCAGCCCGTACTGCGGTGTCTTGGTCTATGTGCGCCGTGGATGTTATCGGCACACTTGCTGCGTCCGCTTATAGATGCTTCGGGCAGTGAGACTCACTGGTAGAGCAGTCGGCAGATGAACGTAGGTTGCTGGATTCGTGAGTAGTGCGCTCTTTGGCCTGGCGCTGTTTCGGGTGCACATACAGCTCCTGGCGCTGCGCCAGCAGCAAGGCGGGGCGGTGCGCTCTGGGCTGAAGTGCACATAGGGGTGGTGACTGCGCTGCTGCTCCATCGGTAGCGGGCCACACCGTGGGGCAGGCCTGTTGCTCCAGTGATTAAGTTGTATTTTAATATAAATTCAGAGCAATGGCAAGGTAGTTTTCCCTTTTTTTGCTAAAAAAAGCTATGTTTTATCTTAAAGACAAAATGTATAAAATGACTTTCATTTTTTCTTCAAGTTCAACTCTTGTTTAATAGAACAATAAATAAAACAATAAAAATAGCATTTAGCTTTTTTTTTTTAAATTGAAACCGCTTCTCACTGACACTAGATATTTTTCAGATATAAAAGTTCCCTACATGAGAGAGAGCCAGTTCCATCGTGTTTGTTTTATTGTGAAATCTGATTCTCATGAGCTGCAATTTCAGAACCAGGTATTTTTTGGTCTGTGGTACAATCAGTACTAATTGTCAGTGAGCTATTTATGACTGGCCTTTCTATTTTTAAGTAATCTGGATCGTTGTTGATGTCCAGATTAATTTTTCTCCCTACTTTGGTAGATTGTTTTTAAACTTGGGTGGTTTTTGCCAGATTTTTAGGCTTAAATAAATTCTAGATGCAGCCTTGACAGTTACTGCATCTTCTTGTTTTTGTGAAAATTAGCAACAGTTTTTAATTTTGAAATTAATCAAAGTAATTTATCATATAAGACAAAAAAAACCCTAAAATATATAACTGAGTTATGTACACAAAACAATATACACCGTAGGTGTAAAAGTTCTGATGATGACAAATATGCAGAATTTGATTTAAAAATGTTTAGAGACATTTACCAAAACATCTTGTTTAAAGGAGTTTACTGTCGGGCAGATGTCTGGACAAGTAATATTTACCTAATAAATTACTTTGAGCTTAAGATTGCTCTCCTAACAATCCAAGCACTGTTTTTTTTTTTTTCCTCCCCTTTCTTTTATATTGTATTTGTCAATGGACAACATGTCTTCAAGAGGCCACAATTCTCGACAAAACAGGTGCAGTTTCAGTTTATGGGGTTGAAAAATGGTAGCTGGCATATCTACTACATAAAATCAAACTGTTGAACAGAGAAGGAACGGGATTCCATGGTAGCCTATACCTCTTGATCTGATTCCTGAGATTTCAGCATTATCCTTTGTAGTATATTACAAAACAGGAAAAGAAGTATTTTTTTTGGCAAGGTGAAATGAATTGTATGACTGAATGCTACCAGCAAATACTGATTACTTTGTTTGGTAGCCTGCAGCGGACTCCAATTGAACACCATCTAACAGGAAAATATTATTTAACATAAGTTTTATATGAATGTATTCAAAACAGAAAATGATTAAAGCAAAACAGACTATCAGAGGGAAACTATGCTTTCCTGTTTTTTTTATTTTTTTATAATTTGATTACGTAATCGGCTTTTTGTTTACCACAACCCTTCTTTGACACACTGCCTGCATTGAAGCATGTTTTGTCTCCCCTAGCTCAAGACTTAATGAGTGGTTGTTCATCTAATACTAAGCACATGTAGCATTACTTAATACATTCCACTCTACTGGAAGAGAAGCACCAATCTTAATAAAGCAAATCTTTTTTTTTTTTTGCTATTGATGTAAAATCACCCTATTAGGACTAGACCCAGACTATCAGTGGAGCAGTGGCCAGATGAACTTTTGCCTCCTAGATTAGTTCTTTAACTTTTATTACAAAGTATTTTAGTAACACATTGGGGCGGGCCCAGATCATAATTAAAATAATTAGGGAAAACTCTCAATGATTAACAGGACAAATCATCCCCACCTAGCAGGTCAGCTGCCCTCAGCAATCACAGCATCAATAATGAAATCCTTAAGATGGTGCGGTATTCTGTGCTGTCTGTGAGATCTATTGGGAGCCTCCCCAGCAGGTTCTGCAGGTGAGGATGGTTCCTGAGGCTGGTATCTGGTCTCACTGTGCTTGAATTAATGGTCAGTACAGGGCCATTCTGTCCCTGTGCAGGACCCCGATGTGGTTCCTCTTCACCAGCCTGACTCTATACACAACATCTGTAAATTTCTAGGGTGATACAAGGCAAAACCAGTGGCTCTGTTTGGGAGAAAGGCCCTTTTTCTGCTTGCGGCTCGAGAGCCACCCACACCTGTGCCCCAGGTGCAAAATTCTCTTTACAACAGCGATTTTCATAGGCCCATTTCTGTTTGGATCTGGCCTCAGTGAGAGCTTGCCCTGTTAGGTTGTGCACCCCTTTGAGTCATTCTCGTTGATGGTACAGGCAATTCAGGACAGTCTTGCCTTCTACCTCGGGTGCTGGTGGGGGTCCCAAAACCAAGATGCAGTTCCTGTCCAAATATAAGTGCAGTACATTTAGTGGAGTCCTGGACCACTGTCCAGTAAGCCCACAGGACCAGTGGTAGATGCAGATCCCAACCTCACTGCTGCCAACTGTCTAGTATTTGGCTGCAGAAATGCTAGGAAACGAGTCCTGTAAGTTCTGTAGTTGGCGTTTCTGGACCGTCGCCAGGCCCTCTCAGCTCCAATCGCCTGCTCGGTCTCTGTTGTGGACGACTGCTGAGGTGCTTCTGTTGCTGCAGGCTTACTCTCTTGGACGGCAGGCAATGAGGTGGTGGGGTCTCAAGCCTGAAATGCAACATCATTCTGTACGCAGTGGGTTCGAGTGGTCGTCCCTTGGAAAGTCCTGGTTAAATTCCCGGCTCCTCCTGGCCTGTTGAAGTGTTGTTGAGCAAGACACTGAATCTATAACTGCTGCCTTCTGCTCATGGTTCATCCGTGACTGGTTAAATACAGTGGTCAAATTCATGTTGTGCTGTATGTATAACTGAATAAAGTCATTTCTATTCTATGTTGCTGGCATTTCGTAATCATAATGCAGAAATGATTTTCAGTAAACACCAAATTCCAGTACACTTCAAACCCCACAATACCCTAAGCAAAGACTGGTGCACCCCAAGAGCAAAATACCCACTTACAAGATTGAAAATGTAGTTTATGCTGTCACCTGCATTGAGGATTTGATGTCTAAAATAAAAAGTCCTCTGCACAAACTGATGGCTCAAAAGAGTGACTTTTTCCCTGAACTCTTAATCCATTCGGTTAAGTGAATCCTACTTATTGCATGAAATGTTATTATATTGCAGGGTGGGGGGGTGGAAAGACAAAAAGTAAACACATTCTGCAACAAATGATAATGTGGACCTCTGCTCTCCGAGAGACAAAACAACCTCTCCACAAACGAATGTCCCAACACAGGAGAGCTTCCACTTCAGGACAGGACCCTGCAGTCCACCTACACCTAAAGGACAAGGGCCACTTCTATGACAACAGCAATGTCTGCCTTCTTGCCAGAGAAGGCAAAGAAGGCATATTAGTCAGAAGATGTCTCTGAACAGAGCACCCTCCAAACCACCAGGAAAGATCCAAGACCGGAACAGGACCCTCAGAACTACCGCCTGAGCATCAGTCCATACGATCCAACGGGTTTCCCTCCGTTGTTTCACATTCTAAGACTTTTGGCTGTACCTTTTCAAATTTTATGATTTCAAATATCAAATATTAATAATTTCAAATATATGTCCCGCGAAGGTGTACCTTTGTTCCCAACAAATGATTCGTCTATTAGCACAACAACCGCGTTCGATCTAGTTTTGGCACAACTCTCCAATTAGCATAGCAAGCCATCATAATTTAGACCGGCCCCAAACCTGGTGGTTATATTCTGACACTCCCCACATTCAATTCAAACTGCAGGTGCCTCTCGGATGAAACGTCTTCAAGTTAAGAAAATCAAGTCAATTTGCTACGAGCAGATTTTGACAAGAATTAACCATGATCCGGATGACTGAGAATCTCCGTCGACATATTTTAAATAAGCGAACAATATTCATTTTCAATTATATAGGATCGTGGATGTTTATTTCGTTGAGATTCTCTTTTTTTTTAAAACAAATTCCAATAATTACGCTCTATTGCGAAGCCGAGTATATCACTACAGTCACGCATAGAGTGAAGACTTTTTGGGTGGGTGGGACTTTATTTAGAGCCATTGCGGGCAGCGTTGCCAGATTGGACAGGTTTCCGCTAAAGCGGGCTTGATAAAAACCGGATGTGAGTAAACTGTTACGACGGAGAGATGGAAACTGTGCTGCTTTTGAATACATATGGAAATGTTGTTAAGTATTCTGAGAAATGTTTTCCTCTATATTTAGTGTAAGTGAACTGGCACCTGTGTTCTGCTGACAATTGAAGCATAGTCTTTGCTATCAAGCTATGAGTTGGCTAATATAGTGGGGGAGGGGGGTTACACACGCACACGCACCTGTGTGTGCGTCTATTGATATAGACATATATCCGGTTGCGCATGCTATGGCTTTATCCAGGTTGCGATTGGGCGGGTTTTTATTGAGATTAATTGGTTTTAAGTTGTGATTGGGCTGGAAACTGTCAGGGTTATCTGGCAACGTGTAGTTGCGGCACTCCTTGTACTCCAGGAAGGAAAAGTACGCCTCGAGTAGCACTTCGTCAACGTCGAATGTTTTGTCGTTTCGCGTTTAAGTATCTCTTCGAGTCTCACGACAGACAGAAAAAAAGAATTATGGCCAACTTTATTCATGTACCAGACGAGGCTCCCGCTGTGCCTAATATAGATGTGTTTGTTGACGAGAACGACTACAGATCCGGTGCACTGAAGCTGATCAAGGCGCTCAGACCAAGTTGGAGACCTGCCGAAGTCAAAATGAAGGTGCCATTTTCTTCATATTTTCTTCTGTTTGCCAAGAACACCGTGTCTCCACAGTTACTTACGGAGTGCACAGCATTTTCGCCCGACCATGTTGCCTGACTGACGCTATCGCGCCCTGGTCTATTTTTCTAAGTTACATTTGTGATAGCTTTATGGATTTCCTGAATAAAAAGCAAACCCATGACCCCAAAATTAAACACCATATTTAAACGCATACTTAATGTTTTATTATTTCCAAAGACATGCCACAAATAAATATCCTCGTCACGTTATAGCTGGAGAAGAGGTAGCGGCACTGTCTTTTAGGATTACAAACTGCATGAGTCCAACATTATAATTACGCAGTGGTAGTTTCTTTCCCGCTTTGGCGCCGGCATAAATTCTGACACGCATTCCATCTTTTTTCTTTTTTAATTACTTAAACCCTTCACTAACTTGATTAAGGGGATGCTAATCGTTGGCTAGTTACTAATTTCCAATTATATAATTGTCCGAGTTTTGTATGTCGAGCGTGGATTGCCTGAGGCGGTGTCTGCCATCTGACTATAAATAATCCTGATGTTATTTCTGGAATGTACTAATGAATAAGAGATTTTCGCAGATTTCTTGGCTGTAACTTGAATTGACTTTAGATTATCTTTTGGCAGAAATGTCCCTTTGAGAACCAGGTTTTAAATAAATGAAGAAAGGGAAAACCATTGAACAAAAATTGATGATCTCTGATAAAGTCAAAGCATGGATTCCTTACATTTATTTCATGGCACATTGACGGAGTATTCTTCTCCAGTTCCAAAATGGGGTGTGTCTGCATTTGTTAAACAGAAAGGATGGGATTCGCCACTTGGTCTCACACCCTTTCCTAAATTCATCAATGAGCCGACCTCACAGTACATTTTTGATTAACTGCTGATAAAAAGTACAGTTAGGACTGTAATTTAAGCACCATGTAAATCGTAATCTTAAATTATCTGCTTCTCAGCAGAGACCGTTCATCTTGAATTAAATCAGAAACGTGATTTTAAAATGCATGGTTCTGCTCCTAACCCATGGATAACCTTTTGTTATCAACAATGCTTTTTTTGTCTAACTCAGTCCTTTGACAGCACCATAAGATGGTGTCTTTGACTTGGTGGAAAACAGGATTTAATATACTTTTTGTTATAACTGACCACTTCTCCATCTCTTAATTGTCTCTGCAGTTTTTCACAGATGGTATCACCAATAAGCTACTCGGCTGCTATGTGGGTATGGTTAAGCAAGATGTAGTTCTTGTTCGTATTTACGGCAATAAAACTGAACTCTTGGTTGACCGGGAAAATGAGGTGAAAAGCTTTAGAGTACTTCATGCACACCGCTGTGCCCCACAACTTTACTGCACCTTCAACAATGGCCTATGTTATGAATATCTTCAAGGAAATGCTCTGGAACCTGAACACATTCGCGTCCAACCTATATTCAGGTAAGAAGATGTCACATATGCTTTTATTTTTAAGTCCCTGAAGCTTTTTCGTCTCATTATGTAAGGAAAAGGTCTCCCTTATGCCATCGTTTTCCCATTTAATTGTGCAGTATTTCATTTATTTGTTTTCTAACTGTACTTTGGACATACATTTAATCAGAATAAAATCAGAATAGCCTTCATTGTCATTGCAAGACACAATAAGATTGAAACCTGATAATTTTGGATTTATGATCTTTATCTATACTGTATCTTTATTTATTATAGTAGTTTACGTCATTAAGATAAGGTAAGATAATACTTTATTGATCCCCATAGGGGTAATCAAGCTCCTGAAGCAGATCTAATTAAAATCTTAGCATGAGAGACAGGAGACAACTAAATATAAGTTTGTTTGTTTTTTTACTGATACAATAATGTCATGATATGCCTTATGCCGTGAGGAATAGGGTAATCAAACCCTTATTGGATATGTATGAAAGACTTTTTTGTTGTTGCTTTTTTTATCTTACAATGTCTTTTGAGTAGATACCCATTCATGTGCAACTTAAAAGATAGTGATTCATGTTTTTCAAAATCAAACTCAAAACCGGTCAACTAATATTGCACTCCTGCAAGCTTTTTCTTTTAACGTTTGTTTTTTTTTTTTTCTCTTTTCCTTTACCTTTCAACAGCGTCAAAGCTATTTTTATATCCATTGAAGCCATTACTCATGAAACATCAAAAATATTATCATCCTGGTGTTCTAGTATGTTATAGTAACATTTAGTTTTTTGAATTAGCCATTTTATTATGATAATAATTTTAAGCACTTAGGGTCATTAGTGGAGTGATGTATAGTGTGGATAAGAGGTGAAGAAATGTGTGCAAGCAGGTTGGAATGGGTGGAGTGTAAGGGGTAATGTGTGATAAAGGAGTGTCAGACAGAATGAAAGGAAAGGCACAAAACAGTGGTGAGACCAGCGATCCTGTCTGGTTTAGAAACAGTGGCATTGAGGAAAAGACAGGAAGCCGAACTGACGGTAGCTGAGATGAAAGTGTTGAGGTTCTTTGGGAGTGACTAGGATGGATAGGATGAGGAATGAGTCCATCAGAGGGACAGCACATGTTCCAAGGATGTTTTGGAGATAAGGTCAGAGATGCCAAACTGAGATGGTTTGGACATATACAGAGGAGGGATTGTGATTTTTTTTTTTTTTTTTGTTGTGTAGGAGGATGTTGTGGGTGGAACTGCTAGGCAGGAGACCTAGAGGGAGACTAAAGAGAAGATGTGTGTATGTAGTGAATGAGGACATGAAGTTAGTTGGTGGCAGAGAGGAGATCACACAGAACAGGTTTACTAGCTTTGAAAATGACCATTCATTAAGAATATTACATTTGTTAATAAAACAAATGATATATTTCATACAGCACCTGGCTTACATGCCAAACTTTGTATTTTGTTGTTTATCATTCAACCACTAAAGAACACATTTCCTAAGTTATACTATAGCCTGTAAAAATAAAAAAATAAAAAAAAAATCTTTGTTTTAAGATAACATTTTCAATGTGCACAACACACATTTTATATAATATATATATATATATACACACGCACACATAGTCAGGGTAGTACTGCACTCAACAGCTGTAGTCTCTCCATCTCAATACTCGTATTTAAAATTAGAATAATGTACCAAAAAGATTTTAAGTTTCATTTAACTTTTAATTAAATATACAGTGCATTCAACAGTCATGAGCCTCAAAGTGAAGGTCTTGTGTTTTGCAACCAGAATGACCTGATTTAAAACTGTTCAACTGTTCTCCCTCACAGTCTTATAGCCAAGCAGATGGCTAAGTACCATGCCATCCATGCTCACAATGGTTGGGTGCCCCAGTCTGGCCTGTGGCTGAAAATGGGCAAGTACTTTTCTCTCATACCCAAGTACCTCAACGATCCAGAGCAGAATACGAGGTGAGGCTTTTGGGTGGAAAAGAGTTGTACATAGAAAAGGAACTGACCAAGCACAAAACTGTAAAAGTTGGCTCAGACATTTGGTAATTGATAATATCTATAAACACTAGGGACCTAAACATTGGCTTTAGATTTTGACATTGATGACTTTTAATTCTTTTTTTTACTGTTTTACTGCTGACTTCACCTGGTTTCCAAAGTTGTCCTATGGTCCTTCTGCTACTTGATTTGAAAAATGATCAAAATATGTCCATGTCCAAAATATTTCCATAACTATGTCACGTGTGGAAATACCGCCTTCCCTCTCTTAATTTCTGAAGGATTGGCACTGTTCGCTAGTAGACAAATGGATAAAAAAAGATTGTCAGTGACAAGTTCATTGATCCTCCTGACTCCTCTTGAGAGAACATAGGTATTACAAACAGAACTATTTTCCTTCTAAATTTATTAAACTTGTATGAGTGAATATTCCTCTGTATATTCGTATGTGTATGCTTTTTATTGTTTGTATATTGTTTTTTTTTATTGATATGTGACACAGGTTAGTTACTTTGGCTCTTTATTTTTGAATGATTGGTGTTGACTTTATCTTGATGGAGGCACCCTAAATGATTACACAGCAAGGACTTTGTAGGCTGTTATTTTCTGGGGAGACGACAGACAGAGGACATTGCAGGAAAAGGTCTAATGGCGCAGAAGCAATTCCTTAGATATCTGGATTATTCAAACTTTTGTGGAGTTAGAAGTAGAAATCAACAATAATATCTTAGGAACATGAAAACCAAGTCTGCTTAAATTTTGATTTTTTTTTTTTTCCCTCAGTGTCTCTATTTCCTGTTGATAACAGGTTTGTGGATTTGATTTGTTTTACTCACTGAGGGAGGAAAAAACAATTTCTTGTGTCACCTGTTGGCAATATGACATCTTGCAATTTCAACCCCTAGGTTCAAAATGGAAGTGCCAAGTGTTGGGTGCCTCCACGAAGAGCTGATATACCTTCAGCAAAGATTGTCAGTGCTGGGCTCCCCAGTAGTTCTTTGCCACAATGACCTACTCTGTAAAAACATCATCTATAATCAAGAATCAGGTGAGAACTGACTATATAAGCATGGTGAGAAAATTGTAATGTTATGAGATTGTATTGTAGAGTGAACTGCATTGTTCTTTTCACTCAGGTTGGATTAATTGCACCTCTGTAAACTCTTACCACATGCTTCACTCATTGCACATTGTTTCAATGGGCTGCTGGAACAAAGCAACCATTCACATAATACAGATGTGTTTGGTATGAAATTGAGAATTTGAAATCAGGCAAATACAATCCAAATATGGCAGGGTGACTGGTTTAGATTATGTTATCAAAGGTTTTTTACAAACATATTTGTATTAATACAATAAATATACCAATTATTTTAGATTTCACATTTAAATGTCATATTTTTTCATGTCATCTTTTTAAAGATCTCGACAGGTATGTCAAGAATTCAGTTTAGGTTTGAAACTGAATTTTTTTCCTATTTGGACTTAATTCCCTGGTCTCCATATTTCGGTACTCTAAATTTGACTAGAATATAGTTCAGAAACTTCAATTTTCAGCCTCAACAAAAAAGTTTGCAATATTATGTATATCAACTTAAGTTGTATGGAATGCACATTTTTCGTACAATCAACTGTTGTGGTCTTTGGAAGATTGGAAAGGTGGGGTAATTGAGTGAGAAAGGAGAGGTAAAGACACTAGTTCAGAGCTTATGTTTGTGGGAGGTGAGGTTGAGAATGTTTAAGAGCTGTCAGGCCCCTTGTCGGTTTCTTACAAGTGGTGGGGCCCTTCTCACAGCTCCTTGTTTTTAGCTTTTCTCCCTTAGGAATGACAGCTGTGGCTGCCCTGCCCCACCAGGTCCTGGGGAGGCAATGGAGGGTGACAAACCACACACGCAGTCAGCTCTGAGGCCCCTGTGTAGTCTTCTCTCTGCTCAGTCTAATCAGGATGAGTCCAATACTACTTGGCTACAAGTTGTCCGCTAGACTTGTAATGCTTGTCATTATACAAATTTTTTTAATTCTTTTCACTTGGTTTAAATTAGTCTGAGTGCCCCTCGACTGCCTTAGATATAAATCTAAGCATTTAATTTTTTTTTTTTATTTGTACCCACAGTTCTACAAGCTTAAACATACTTCCGCGCAAATGTTTACATTGATTCTATAATATCAGAGAAGGGGATTTTTGGATATGTTGAGCTACATAGAATCACATTTTACACCTCCAGAGTCACATTTGTAATATGATTAAATTTGATTAGATTCAATTTAATTTAACAAATGTTGACTAACTAAGGAATGACAAGTTTGAGACAACAATCAGAATGGATTTTGTATAATTCCTGTAAAAATCTAGGAAATGTCAATTTTATGACAATCTCACATTGTGAAGGTAGTGTCAAGTAATGCTCTCTTCTTAATGTGTAAGAGGATGAATTCATGTTTGCAGATAAGCTGAATTATGTTTCAAGCTTTTGGACACTGTGGTTGTCAGTTCTTCCGTTGAGAACCGTTATTGACTCAGCAAAAACAGAAACAGACTTTTTCAGCTGCACAGAAAATGACTGTCATTATGGATAGGCAGCACTACAGAGTACAAGCAAATTAGTTCAGAGAAATAATTACTGCAATTGAACTGTCATAGCCATGGCAAAGCCCTGTCCCATCGTGCCCTGCATAGCTTTTTATTGAAATGGAGAAAAAGTAGACTTAGACTACTGCTTTGCTTCCTGTTATTTCTGTCCACCACATAACAGACAAAGCAAACACTTCCTGTATCAGTCTAACCATGAGACAAATTAAAAGTCAAACTTCCTTTTTTTCTAAAGTATTTAAAATTACTGGATAACACAACATAATTCCTCATGAAATTTACCCTCTTATTTCATTTAGTTGCAAGGACCGAAAAGGACCAAATGTGCCACTCAGTGGCCATCAGCATATCTCAAGGTTCTGTCATTTGCAGTCTAAATGTTTTATGGAAATTGGGATCTCAGTTGACCAATGAGAGTGGAAGAATTTGAGGGGAGTGTTGTGAGAAGGGGGAGTAGGTTTTGGTTTTGAAAGAGAAATAAAACAAGGAATGTAAGTTTGGCAGCACTGTTTGATGTTCGGCATGGTGCCTAAGACCAAGAATGGATAAAAAGACCAATATGTTAGCGAGAGAGTGAGCATGTGTGAAAGATGTTTGCCCAAACCTTTTCATCTGCTGCACAGGGGGGGCTATAGCCATTGCCTGGAGGTGTTCAGTTGTGTCCCGCAAGGACCCACACGCCGGCTGGTAACCCACCTCAAAGTGTCTTTATCTGTAGTCCAGCACTACATCAAAAACTAATGTTCCATATTGTTGGTGAAAGAAATGAGTGAAGGCCCCAAAAGACACATTCTGTCATTTTTTTTCTTATTGATTGTTCACAATTGAAAAGTACTACTATTGTTCAGCAAAACAACTGGGTTTGATAAAGCAAGAGTTTGTATTTTGAGACAGATCACCTCATAACTGATTTTTTTTGTTAACCCTGAACATACAGTATGATTATATTATCAATGATGTGACATTGTTTTATTAAAATGGCCTGCAAATTCTTGAAAATCAATCATGAAAAAAATTAATTTTTGCATAACATATTTCTCTTACTTGACTTTGGTTGCAGGGTAAGGGCACAATGGTACCCTGTTGGTCTACATTTTCAAAATGTGGAGAGTTTGTATCTCAAAATGTGGCACCAACTAACTGAATTGTGTTCTACATTATGATGGCCTGCCTGTATACAGTGATCCATTGCTATATGATTGCCTTTCGAGGCCATTTTGCTTCTCAGCAGACCTTAGTTCCTCCTTGAAACTGTCGTCTTTTTTCATCTCATCTAAGCATAACTATGCCATTTCCAATTAATTTCTGTGCAACTTATTTCAGCCATATTTGTTCTTCCTTCATAGTTTTGGATGTGCTGCATGAGTTGCAACAGGCTTTCAAAATTGTTTTTTCTGCTGCCTATCCCTGTAGTTTAATCTCGGATCAATGGTAATTTCAAAGGCAAAGTCATCAAATATAGCTTGACTCCAGCTCTTAATCTGAGCAGGATGTTATTGTACGCGCTTTTTTTGCATATGAAGGAAATATCTGTCTTAGAAGTCTTAATTCTGTGTCTCAATTCCAAAAAATCTTAAAATGCAAACTCTTACTCATTGTTCCCAGAACTGGTCACTAGCAAGCCACTCCAGTTACAGTAATGAGGATAAGAACCCTCAATATTCCAAATTATTGAAGGAAATACACACCAAAATCATGATATCTGCTACATATATGTATTCCAAAACAACATTGCTTCTCTTTCCAGGAAATGTAAAGTTCATTGACTATGAGTATGCTGGGTACAATTACCAAGCCTATGATATTGGGAACCATTTCAATGAGTTTGCTGGTAGGTATAATGTATTGCTTCATATCTAATGATTGATAGACCCAAGCATGTAATATGTATGCATGTAAAATGGAGTCAAATATATGTATAATTATTTATGTATTTGTTTGATTGACAAGAATTTGGTCCCCATTTTCAAGGCCTGAATGAAGTGGATTACAGTCGCTATCCAGAGCGGGAATTTCAGTTACAGTGGCTCCGATCATACCTGGAAGCTTATAAGGACCACAAAGGCCAGGGCGGTGAGGTGACTGAGAGGGAAGTGAAGATTCTATATTTTCAAGTCAACCGATTTTCCCTAGTAAGTCTGTGCATTCTTTCTCAATTAATTTTGTTTAAATTATCAGTTTTATATCTATTTAACTCTGATCCTGAATAACTGATATTCAGTTTGGCAAACTTCTAGCCCCACTGCTTACCTGACTGTGAGATAGGCAGAACAGACAATATTTTTTTTTTTTCTTTTTAATTTCACTGTGTTCTACTCTGACTTCTTGTTTATAGGGCAATTTTACAGGATAGCTTTATCACTAGATTTATTGAAATTATTTATTATTTTTGTTCTTGTTATTATGATTGGTGGAACAGAGATTGCCTCACGGCAAGATCTGTTTCTAAATTCCAAAAGGGGGCCTTTAGTTTGCATGTTCTCCTTGTGTCTGCATGGGTTTCCTCCGAGTTCTCCATTTTCCTCCCACAATACAAAACCATGCAGTAGGTCAGTTGATGACTGTAAATTGCCCCTGTGTAAGGGGTGAATGGTTGTTCTAAATGTGGCCCTGTGATTCCTTGGCAATCGGTCTAGGGTGGACCCCGCCTCCTGCCCAATGTCAGCTTGGATAGGCTCCCAGCCCCACTGTGAGCCTGACAGCAGGATAAGCAGTATAGATTATGAATTATTTAGTATTAATTATTAGACCCAATGGTTTGTGTTTCAGTCTCAAGATATGATGTGATGAACCTGCTTTATTTTACACAATTGATTTGAAATAATGATATCAGTGTGTGGCAGGATGAGGAAAGATAACAGAGACGAAGGCAAGCTCAAACTTGATTCCTCAACACCTAAAGACTGTGTCGTCCCCCTGCCAAAATGGCAGGAGAAACGAACGTTGAACGTGTGAAAGTACTGCCATGGTCCTGGATGGAGGGCGACCCCGATGGGAAACCTGGGCCGGAAACACAATTTCATCCGTCACCCTGTGCGCTGGTCTCTATCCAGCATGATCCGCTACGCCTACCCATATCCAAGACAAATCACGTCGGGCCCATCTCAAGATCCCTAAATGGGCCATTGTAGGGCGGTTGTAGAGGCGAGCGGTACCTTCCAGCAGGAACCAGAAATGACCGGTTGCAAAGTGCAGGGCCAGCAATTTCATATCAAAAACGCTGTACTTGTGCTCGCAACTTGTGGCTAAAAAATGCGAGCGGTTAACATGCATTCGCCACCTGTTGTTCAACCACTGCCCCCACAGCAATGTTAGGTGTGTGGGTGGTTAAAGCCATGGACGCCATCATTCCAGGATGGGTGTTGAGGGCTGTGTTAGCCAGGGCGTTCTTAGCCCCGTCAAAGGCCTGGACACGTTCAGGAGTCAAATCCACATGGTTCTTTATCCCCTTATGCTGCAGAGACCCATAATGTGACTGAAGGAGGTGGGCAGTGCAAAGGAGGAAACGCTTAAAAAAATTTGCCATCTCAAAAAACCCCTGCAATGCCTTTATAGAGGCTAAGCGGGGAAATTCTGCCAGTGCTTGCACCTAAGAAGACAAATCGGACTGCACTTTGCAGTGAAATGTGTTGACCCAAGAAGTGTATCACCAGCAGTCCAAACTGACACCTTTCCGGGTTGACTCTCAGGCAGTGTTCGCCCAGTTGACAGAAAACCTGTCCGGTGCTCTTCAGCCAACGAGATGGCCACCAATATTGTCAAAAGAACAATATTGGTGCAAAGGAACACCGGGAACCCTCGGGACGTAAACCTACCTCCAGCTAAAAGTGCTGTAGAGTGAGAGGAACCGCCTCTAGTGTCCACCACAAGTGCTCAATTATTAAGTGATTAATAATCAGTACAGTGGTTGACAACAAGGGAGCTTGGAGAGAAGAGGTTCAAGATATGGCCTTATTTCATCCAAAATTATGACAATCGGTGCTATTTGGCAACAACACTTATGCACTTATGAACATCTTTCTCCACAAACGACACATGAAGTATGTGTCTGTATGGTTTACAGTCAAGAGTAAAAGTGGGCAGTGTGCTGAATGGGTTTTTGAATATATGTTTCTATGGCAGCTGTTGGTTATTGTTGCCATATGACCTTTGCTGGTTTCATTCAAGTTTGGGTTGGTAGCGCTGGGTAATTTAAAAACTATTTTTACTTTGATTTTATAGAAATGAACTTCATTCTCTTTTCTTCTTTCTCCTCTTCAAGGCTTCTCATTTCTTCTGGGCTCTGTGGGCTCTGATTCAAGCCAAGTACTCAACCATTGACTTTGATTTTTTAGGGTAAGTTTCCAGCAAAATTCAAACCTGAGAGCCATGCATATTTCAGTCATAACATTAACCATAATTCATGATAATGATATGTGATCGTAGTATTGTTTTTAATAATGCATGTTATTTTAGGTTCATTTCAAGAAACCAAAGTGCACTCAACAAAACAGAATACATTCACAAAGCTTAGTCGCTAAAGTATATTGTTAAATAATACTTATATATTTTATGTACAACTAACTCTTAAACTATCAGCTGATCACAAGCAAGATAGTCCCTCTCCTCTTTAGCCTGCAGGACACAGTGTCCATTGCTCCATAAAAGAATTTCTGATTTTGATTCATCTGACCCCAGAACAGTTTTTCATTTTGCCTTAGACCATTTCTAATGTTGCCTAGACAGACGGCAGCTTTTCTGGATTGTGTTAACATATGGCTTCTTTTCTGCATGGTGCATCATTAATTAACATTCCTAGATTGCACAGAGAACTGTGTTCTCAGTAATGGATTTCTGGAAGTGTTCCTGAGCCCATGCAGTGAAGTCCAGTAGAGAATCATGCCTGCTTTTAATGCAGTGCCACCTCAGGTCCCGATGATCACAAGCATCCAGTTTTGACCTTTGGCCTTGTCCCTTTTGGCAGAGATTCCTTCTGATTCTCTGAATCTTTTGATAATGATATACACTGTAGATGGTTTGATCCGACACTAAGTCTACTGTTCATTTTTCTTGATTGTTGAACAATTTTTAGATGCAGTTTGCTCTCCACATTTTCTAAACTCCTTTTGAGATTTGATGGTGCATTGAAATCCCAAAAACTATAAAATGTCTGTTTCAACATCTGATATGTTGTTCACATTATATTGGGAATAAAATATAGGTTAATAAGTTCTGAAAATCAATGCAATCAGTTATATTTACATTTTAGAGTCGCAACTTTTTTGGAAAAAGGGGTAGTTTTTTAATTAAATTATATTGTGTTTAAGTACAAGAGGTAAAACACAGAATTATTTATACTATCAGAACATAAATAGATAATGTGTTGATACCATTTTGTATGATCGTTTTTAAAGCTGTTCTACCTTCTATGTGTCACTACTTCCAGCTATGCAGTTGTGCGCTTCAATCAGTACTTCAAGATGAAACCGGAGGTTGCTCAGCTAAACTTACCAGAGTAAAAGACCCTCTACTTCATCCTGTCTTTCTTCCCCTCCCCTTCAAATCTGGTCTCTGCCTCTAATAATGACAGGGAAACAAGATCTTGGGAAGGAAGTGCCAGACTGAGATTGTCCTGTTTAGAGTTTACAGTCCATCTCTACCAAATGTATTGATCCCAACTTTCTTAATTTTCTACAGTTTTGATCAGTAGCCCAATTTTTTTTTTTCATAATTGTGTGAGACAGATTTAAGTCCAAGTGAAATGTGAACCTCACATGGTTAATTTTACCATGATCATCCAAATGATATTGTGAAAAATACTACTGTATATCTGCTATAGTTGCATGAGATAAATTGTTGTATGTGGTAAGGGTGTAGAAATGATCCCAAATACCATATAGCAAGCATTGACTGGATATCTTAAACCTAGTCCTGTGGATTTCACACTCCTTTGTCACTGCTCATTTGCACTTTCCATGCAGGACCACTGTGAGCATGACTGCTTACACTCAAAAAATCACTACAGAGCCCATTAGGTGTACTCTGAAAAAAAGTTGCAAATTATGAATTGGTGGGCTTAAAATGTAAGAATGGCTGTGATTTCAGTTATACCAAGCAAAAGCCCCAATTTTGGCTGCCTTGTGACATGAGTTTTCATCCACAGTCACCCCAGCTCTTAGACATGGGAGTGTGTCATAGTAGCAGTGTAGCCTTTGTTGCCAAGTAGTTCAGTTAATGCTTCCATGTTTTAGCTTGCTATGCTGAGGGTCCCGATGATGTAAATGTTGAAAAATGGCTTCTGTTTTCATTTTGCCAATTCCCCTTAATAATAAAAGTACTTGTATATCAGGTTTCATGTTTGTTTTGAGGCTTTGCCTTTGTTTAAATATTGAAGATTCGAAAGACCCATCTCACTGTAATTTGAACATTCCATGTCAATACTATTAGGCATGAAATGTACCTTTTTTAAAACTAAATCAGCATTGTTTGGGCCCTTATTCACTTCGGACTTCAGCTTTCTGCCCAAATTCTGTTCTGGACTGTACAAAATCTTAGTAATGTCTGTGTTAGCGGAGTTGCGCAATTGGAATATGACTGTTTAAAAATTACAACTTTGGACACTTCCAGATCATATTACCCTTCGCATGGTAGTGTGACATTGCAGACTGTTAGATTTGTCATTTCACCGACTGTATAATTAACTGAAAAAGTTCACAGGAGGTTTAGGCAGATCTGTGTTCAAAGAATGTAATGAAAGCCAGATTTTATTGGTGTTTGGGGGGAAAAAAGGCTCCTGTATGTAACCATCCGTTGTATATACCTTTGAAACTGAACTAGTACCATTTTGCATGTGTACATCTGTCATGGCAATGTTTTCAATGTTAATATTTTAACATAATTTGACTGAAAATGTCCCTGTAGTTCTTTAGTAGTCCCATTGATTTCGGCAAACAAACACACCATTACATGAAAGAAACAAATCCTCCTTGACTAAGGTAATCACTATTTGTTTTTGGTAACGAGGTCTTGAAGATACATAAATCTCAGTTAAACAGGACAGCACCAAAGATCTGTGTTATTGTACCTAATATTCAATATAACTTTTTTCATATAATAAATATAGCAAATTTCCATTCTCTTATGACAAACTAATTTTCATAGAAGCCAAATTATTATCACAGTTCTGTTTAAAAACATGAAACCTCTCCATTTCAGAGGCATGTCTGTTCTCAACTTTGTAAAGTAAGGTGTTATTAACTTTTTCTATAGCAAGTACAGTATATGTTTATATGTACAGTAAACAAACTTAATCATATCTGCTTGCTCAATTTCTTTAAGCTATTAAGTAATGAGAGAATGAGAGGTGACAAATTACTTTCATTACTGTAAACATAATTTGCAGAAAGTGTTTGCCCTTATTGCATATGTTTTATTACATATGTTATTGTTCTGTCTTTTTCTTGTTATTCCAAGTGTTGTATAAATTGTACAATTAAAAAAATGTTTTAATGTTCAATTCGTAGTCTTTCAATTTTTGCTTAAAAATCCCTCCTTAGGATCTGACTATGACATACATCATTTCTAACTTTACCTAATTGCACCCTTGTGCTGTTCAGTAGCTGCCTTCTGCTCATGGGTCATCCATAATGGGTTAAATGCAGTGATCAAATTTCACTGAATATCAGTCTCTCCCTCCTTTTTGTCATATCAATCATACTTGTCATCATATGCCCTTTGGCCTTTGAGGACACTACCTTGACTTTACCCTGCACCATCCTGTACTTCTTTCAAGTCTCTTTCAATCCCCTTGGTGTCCCACTCCAAAGCTAACCTCTTTATACACTGCTGCACTTCCTCATTCTACCAAGTCTACTGTTCTATTTTTCAGAAGACAAACCAAGTACTCTAATACCTTTCTTTCTGATGATATTAGCTATGGTTTTCCAGTCACCTGGAAGCACCTCCCAACCACCCATTATGTTTCTGGGTTTGCTCTCTCTTGTCAGCACTTGCACTCTGCGTTTCCTTCAGTAAATCACCATGCAAAAGTAAAGCCTTTGAACACTTCGCCTTAACTTTTTAGCTTCAGAATAATCATTACATTTGACAGTCTTTTAACCTCCAAAACTATTCTTAACAAACTCTTCCTTCAAGGTAACTCCTAATCATTTTCCCTTCCCATCACTACCATGATATAAAGACATATATTCTGCCCTTGGACTCCTAGCTTTGCTGTTATGCCTAGTCTCCTGGACAATTTGTATATTCAACTATCTCCTCTGCATCATATTAACACACTTTGTTTTGCTTTGCCTGTCACAGTCTGAATATTTAGCACCCCTATCTTCAGCCCTAGACTTGCCTTTTTCTCTCTCTGCCTTCCTACTGTCCTTGTTTAACCCATTGTAGCCAAATTTATGTCAGTGCCCGGTGTTGATAACCCAGGTCGTTGTTAGATCGAGCCTTAACTGATCCGCATTTATCCTGACTTTGGACGAGCTTGAGGAGAACACTGGCTTGTGGTCCCTTGGAGCATTTTTGATTGCTACTACATACATTATCCTTTTAACATGAAGCATGCAAAAACCAGGATGGAAAACCATTAGAATTCCTCAGCTGTGTATTTCGGATGAAATTTTAGCAAGATGAACATATTCTTTACCAAGGATGACCACAAGATGGTAGCATTACCCATCAGGAAAAAGGTCTCCAAATCAAGCAGAGGCCCGTAACAGTATAAAAACAATCTTGTTGGAGATTTATTATTTCCAGTATTAATGCCTATTGGAATAGATTTCTATAGAAATAAACAATTCTAAAATAAACAAAATACAATAATATACCTTGTTTGGAAAATCTCTATCAAAGCACGTAAAATTTTTCTGAATGCGAGGTCCATGGGGGATTCTACATTGAAACAGGCTTTATACTGCTCGATTACAGGTAGACAGTTATTCTTTGTGGTGGACCCTCTATTAATTTTTTGTCTTTAATTCATTTAAGCTTATTGATGATCCTCAATATTTTCAAGCGTGAAGATGTATATTTCAGGTATGGGCCTATGAAACTTCTTCGAGGGTAGTTACACATGTTATTTAATAGTGGTGTAAGTTAGTTTTAGGCTGTATATTGGTAGTTTGTCATCGCAGGGGTTAAATTGTAAGCCAAATGGTGGCTCAACCCCATATGACCAAAGAAGCAATTTCTCACCATTTTCACAAAGCAAATCAGACTAACATTTTCTTTCCCTAATGTGAGCTTTGTGTTGTAAAGTCAAACATTTTTAATTCAATTATCATCCTCCCCCTGGATCTATCGAGATGGATAATACACACTTTAATTAACAACAGGATCCAATGTCAGCCTGATGACTCTGATGCTGCGGTTTGTTATTTATCACAATTAAATACAAGTTTAGAACACTGTATACTTATATTTCAAGTTCAGACACGTTCGGAAACGTTGTCAGCAAACTGGTGATTGCAAAGGTCAGCAAAATGTCTTCAATCTGGCTTATCTCAAAGAGAAGCAAACAAATACAGCTGCCAGTAGTATACTGATATGACTTAGGTTTTATCTTAACTCTAAATTGGATTTTGTAAAAACAGCACCTAAATGTTGTTGTTCCATGTATTCATCACCCCATTGGATGTGTCAAGGGAGTAAGGTGCTGTGTGAGTTGGGTGGTGGCCAAAGGCGGGGACTTTGGCAGTCTGTTTTTTGCCTGCAGAAGCTGGCTCTAGGTACTTGGAATGTTACTTCTCTGGTAGAGAAGGAACCTAAGGTGGTGTGCAAGGGGCTAAGAGGTTCTGGCTGGATATAGTTGGACTTGCTTCAATGCACAGCTTGGGCTCCAGAGCCAGTCTCCTTGAGAAGGGTTGAACTCTTTTGCACTCGAGTTGCCCCTAGCAAGAGCCGCTGAGGAAGTGTGCACCTACTTAATTCCCCCCAACTCAGATCCTTTTATTTTGGGGTTTAATGCAGAGGATGAGAAGCGAGCCCGCCTCTGCCTAGCCCTGGTTAGCCTCATCATGTCCATAGACACTGTGTCCATGTCATCACAAAGCCCTCACACACCTGGACACAAATTACTTGTTAGTTCGAATGCTGTTCATAGACTTCAAATCAGCATTCAACATGATCATCCCCCAGAAGCTCACCCACAAACTGGATCAGCTGGGACACATGCATCACTGTAGAACTGGCTGTTGGATTTCCTGACAGGAAGACTACAAGCAGTACGGGTTGGCAGCAATACATCTAGCATGCCCAGCGGTGAGATTTCCCCCCTACTACCTTCCGCATGAATTCTCACAGACCATCCTGGTGCTCATCTACTTTCCCGGTTGGCGGACGCAGCCAGCGCCGGTGACGTCATCCACTCTGCATTCGCAGTTCTGCAGGTGCACAACCCCATCACTCTCATCCTGGTCATCGCGGACTTCAACCACGTTCCTCTCACTTCCGCACTACCCACCTTCACCCAGTATGTATACTGCACAATGAGAGGGAGTAAAACCCTGGACCTCCTGTATGCCAGTGTGAGGGATGCATACAATGCTTCCCTGCCCTGGGCAATTCTGACCATAACCTGGTACACCTGGACACCACCTGCACACCAATGGTGAAGGGGCCAGGTCTCTAAAGGTCTGATCCAAAGCCACAGAGGAGGCACTGCAGGAGTGCTTTGATGTCACAGACTGGAGTCTTTTCGAAGAAGACTTTGGTGATCTCTCTTGTTGTATAACAGATTACATAAAATTCTGTGAGGACAACATTGTCCCATCCAAAAAGCTCAGTTGTTTCAATAACAACAAGCCATGGATTAACAAGGACATCGAAGGCCTTCTCAGAAGAGAAGAGAGCTTTTATGGCTAAGGACTGCCAGGCCCTCAGGGCTGTCCAGAGGGAGCAGAGGAAGAAGCTGAGGGAGGCAAACTCAACTTTAAGGATAAGCTTGAATCCAAGATGGAGCAGGGCAAAACAAAACAGGTTTGGAGGGAGGTGATGATGATTACAGGCTGTGGGAAAGCCACAGCTGGAGCTAAAGGTGGCCCTGAATGTGCTGCAGAGCTAAACCTTTTTTTCAATAGGTTCGACACCCCAGTGAGCTTTGACGGTGGATCTGGGCCCCCATCCCCCATCTCCTCACTGTCTCACAACTCTGCTGCAGGCTCTGCTCCCCCTCCCCCATCAACACTTTATCCTCCCTGCTCACCAGCAGCATCTAAGGACAGCGCCCCCCCCTCACCCCACCATCCCATGTCCTCAAACTCGGACACAACCCCACCCCCCACCCCACACCCATCAGCAGCTGTCATGGACAACCTCCCTCTTACCACGCCATCCCATCCTCCCTAACACAGCCACTACCAGCCCCCCATCCCCCTGCCCACCAGCAGCTTCCACAGACAGCCCCCAATCCCTCTGTCACACCCACTTGAACGCTGACACATATGCACAACCCCCCCTTCCCTCTGCCCATCAGCAGCTTTGTCGGGCAGACGTTCCTCCAGAAGTTCTCCAATGACTCCATTGTAGGATGCATCAATGATGATGAGGAGGTGTACAGAGATCTGATTGCGAGTTTTGTTGGGTGGATTAACCAGAACCATCTTCTACTCAACAATCTCCCAGACCAAGGAGGTGGTGGTGGACTTGAGGAGGAATCGGAGGAGACGTACACCAATCACCATCTACGGTGAGGAGGTGGAGATGGTCAACTCATACAAGTACCTTGGGGTCCACATGAATAATAAACTGGACTGATCACGTAACACAGATGCCCTCTACAGGAAGGTTCAGAGCAGGATGTTCTTCAACCCATGAACCTTGTTTTGGACTGTGAAAAAACTGCTCCCTCGTTGCTACCTCGTCTTAATTTGCTGTTGTCTATGATATTATTTATCTTTTTTTTTTTACTTTTGCACCGTGGGTCTTAGAGAAATTACTATTTCAATCCTCTGTATGTGTAAAACATCTGGCAGCCGGAGTCCATGTAGTTAGGTCAAAACCGAGCTTACTCTGATAGAATGAGAGCATCACCAGAAGAGGAACCTTTGCTTCTACTGCGAGCATACTGGTCATTTTATTTCTCGCTGCCCAGTGAAACGGCAAGGCTCACCAGAGAATGATATGAGTCACATGACAGCGAAACCACCCTCCTTGAAAATATGCCCCCTCCAAGTTAAACTCCTCCTTCAAAGTGGGGCACACATTCTACCCACCTTCATAGACGCTAGTGCAGATGCCAGATGCAGAGGCCCATTTGTATTCAACCTGTGAGGGGTGTTGAAATTCGCCGACTTCCCCAGTGCCATTGATCGAAGAGGAGATTCACTCAGAGACCTTCTGCTGTGCCGACACTCTTTATTTTGGTTCAGATGTACACCCAGAGACCGTCACACGTGTGTGCATACACCACCAGTGAGAGTCTGACCATATTAGAAATTGCGCTTGTATTTATCCTGAATTCCATGCCCAGGCACTTACCCCCTGCCCTCTTTTTCTCATGCGTCTCCCGTTATCCGTGACCTCATTATACACGCCTATCATCCTCCTGACTACGTCATACACTCCTATCTTGTTCTTTCTATGATAGCAAACAATTTGCTTTGTATCTTCTTCTGCAGCTGCGGACTACCCAGTCATGTGTCTGACATTACATCCGTTGTCTATACTCATCCTTTACCTCGTGTTCCCGTTCATGACGCTCACTAGGATTTTCCCGCCGTCTCCTGTACTAATCTGTTACTTTTTTTTCTCCAGTCCTGACCATCCTCATGTGCTCTCAGGATTACTTTGTGTACGTTCAACGGGTCCCGTCACGGCTGATTATTGTTATTACGCTGACATACTTTATGCATCACTCCTGATTGCCCGCATTCCTTTTTCCCCATCAGCTCTGTGGAGAGTACCCATCGGGGGGCTCAGCACCCTCACAGCCTGTGGGCAGGGCTCTCAGGAACTTTAGCCTGCCATCTTCCCCCTCCTACCCAACGAAGTTCTCACAACTTCATTTTTCTCCTTTGGAATGTCAGGGGCTATTCCTTGAAGGGGGGGTTCTTTCAGAGCTCAGTGTGCTGACCTGAAGGCTGCCCCACAGCTGTATCTCATCACTGAGAATCAACTCTCCCTTATAAGTACCAGATCGATACTCAACCCTTTGCCAGATTGTTCTGTACCCTGTAAGACTTTTCAGCGGTCTCCTGCCTGTCTTCCCATTCCTCAGTAAAGTTTTTAAGCTCTCTCTCTGTTGGTGCAGAGTTGTTATGATTCGGCCCATACACCCCCCGCCACACACCAGCAGTAAGTGGATTCCATCAAGCTCAAGACTGAATCCTATTGGGCCTTATGTATCCTATGTGACTCTGGATGCAGCAGGCCAAGAAAGGGTACAGCTTAGGTGGGTGCTGAGGCAAAAACTTGGACATGGGAGGAGTTTGAGTCCATGGAGGGCAACTTCCAGACACCTTTAAAGAGATTCTGATCCACCCCCTGGTGGCTAAGGAGAGGAATGTGATGGGCTGTCAACACTGTGTGTAGTGGTGCTTGTAACCTTGACTCAATGTTGGGGTTAAGTGGAGGGAATACTCTGAAGACCACCTTAATCCCATCAACATGCCCTCCAATGAGGGAGCAGAGTCTTGGGAATTGGGGGTGGCCTCCCCTGTTTCTGAAGTTGTTGAGGTGGTTAGAAAACTCATTGATGGCAGCCGTTTGGGAAGTGGCTGGGCTGTAGTAGCATCTCCAAATACAAGGCCATTATCATCAGCCAGAAAAAGTTGGATTGCTCTCCCTGGATTGGGAGTGAGATCCTGAAAATAAAATACTGGTGCCCTGTATGGCTCCTCTGTACAGATTAAAAGATCCTCTCCATAGCCTTTGCCATCTGACTGAAAAAGGCCATGGAGCAGGTTATCCGTCAAGACCAGACCTTCTGCTCATCCAGCAGGTCAATGGTAGTTAATATGAACCTAATCGGGGACATTTTGGATGTCCTCCTGTCCTCTGCTCGCCTCTTCAGCCCCTGTACACTGGGGGGGGGGTCACACTGGATAGGCTGAAACCAGCACACAGGATGGCAGGCGAAGTTGTGTCTCCCTTTCACGTTACCTGTCTGTCGCTGTCCTTCCAAGACTCGAGCAGCGCCTCCATCGGTCCATCGTCCGGTGCCTTCTGCTGTTTCGACTGAGGAACGATGCAGTCATCATTGCAGGCTACTCAAGCCTCCCGTGAGGGACTAGTTCGTTTTCCAGGGTCCCTCTGGGTGTTCGGGGGGTGGCTGTGTGGCCGACACACAGGGCCATGACCTCTCATCCCACGGGACTAGGGGTGGGGGCATGGTTTAAGCCGGGGACATTATTGCCCCGAGAAGTTCACTGTCAGTTGGTTTTATGTGTGAAAGGAATAAAGTTGCAACTCATCCAAGGCTCTGCTATTTTCCCGTGTTGCGTTAAAACGTGGCAATTTATGAGCTAGGTCCAAGACTGACTGCATGTCTGCAATTTGGAAATCAAAGCAAATAAGTGCAGCAACAAATAGTGGTTGGCATGCTGAGCAATATAGAGCCTTATTTGGAGGTTCAGAGGGACATCTGGACCAATGCGAATCAGAATCACTTTATTTGTCCAGAGGGGAAATTGTTCTGTGTATCTTCTTCTTTGCTAACCTCTTTCTCTGGAAACACTCCTGGACTTCCTCATTCCACCAACAGGTCTCCTCATCTACTTTCCTTCCAGCCAACTGACGAGGACAGACAGGAGTACAGGAAGATGCAGCGTTAGGTAAAGATAGAGGTAGCAAAGGCAATACAAAGGGCATATGATGACTTGTATGCTCTGGTGGACAATGAGGAGGGAGAGAAAGATTTATACAGGTTGGCAAAACAGAGAGATAGAGATGGAAATGATGTACAGGATAAAGAGGGAAATGTATTGACAGATGCTAGAAGAGTGATGGGAAGATGGAAAGAGTACTTTGAAGAGTTGGTGAATGAGGAAAATGAAAGAGAGGGAAGGGTAGAAGAGGTGACTATTGTAGACCACAAAGTAGCAGAGATTAGTAAAAGTGAAGTGAGGAGGGCATTGAAGAGGATGAAGAATGGAGAGGCAGTTGGTCCAGATGATATACCTGTGGAGGTATGGAAGTGTATAGGAGAAGCAGCGGTAGAGTTTCTGGCTAGATTATTCAAAAGGATCTTAGAGAGAGAGAAGATGCCTGAAGAGTGGAGAAGAAGTGTGATGGTGCCCATTTTTAAGAATAAGGGGGATGTGCAGAATTGCAGAAACTATAGAGGGATAAAGTTGATGAGCCATACAATGAAGTTATGGGAAAGAGTAGTGGAAACTAGACTGAGAGCAGAAGTCAGTATTTGTGAGCAGCAGTATGGCTTCATGCCTAGAAAGAGCTCTACAGATGAAGTATTCACTTTGAGAATGCTAATAGAGAAGTGAAGAGAAGGTCAGAGGGAGCTGCATTGCACTTTTGTAGACCTAGAAAAAGCATATGCCAGGGTAATGAGAGAAGAACTCTGGTTTTGTATGAAGAAGTCTGGAGTAGCAGAGAAGTAAGTTAGACTGGTCCAGGAAATGTATGCTGGCTGTGAGACAGTGGTAAAGTGTGCTGTAGGTAAAACAGAGAAGTTCAAGGTGGAGGTGGGACTTCATCAGGGATCAGCTCCGAGCCCCTTCCTGTTTGCAGTTGTGATAGACAGGCTGACAGATGAGGTTAGACAGGAAACTCCATGGACCATGATGTTTGCAGATGATTTTGTGATCTGTAGTGAGAGCAGGGAACAGGTTGAAGAAAAACTTGAGAGGTGGAGGTTTGCTCTGGAAAGGAGAGGAATGAAGGTTC
>CAAKHD010004472.1:0-69356 GCA_901007705.1 Fistularia tabacaria
TATTGAATTGAATGTTACCCACATCAGTGGCTTCCAGCTCGACTTTGTCATCAATGCTGGCCACAGTAATCTGACCCTGGCTGATCATTGGGAAGTCGTAGGGGTTAGTTGTGATGAGGGACATTTCTGCAAAGTAAAAAATGGTGAAAAGCTCAATTGAGTGTATTTCAAAGAATGAAAATAGTTCATTCATTATTCAGTGAGTCCGTGCTCTTACCAATCAGCTCAGGCTTGTGGTTGGTCATCATCTGGTAGAAGATGTGGTACCCTCTCTCATCAGGAAGCTGGAATGACACTCTAGACTTCTCCAGCAGATCTACAAATATTGTTCATTAGTCACTCATTGACCCAGTTACACTGTGAGTTATTTTTGATTTGACTTTGTTACTTACATGTCTCAATGTCAGCACTCGACAGTTTACCGGTTGTACCAAAGTGGATTCTGATGAATTTACCCTGTTTGGAATGAAAACAGAGGTTTTGAACATTTTCCCAGACGGCTAATGTGAAGCAAGGTTGTTTTCATGTGTAGAGATAGTTCAGAACTTACAAAACGAGAGGAGTTGTCATTCCTCACAGTCTTGGCATTACCGTAAGCCTCCAGCAGAGGATTGGCAGCAATAATCTGATCCTCAAGAGACCCCTGCAAAACAATTTATCAAAGAATATTAACAAAGTACATGATTCATATTGTTTATAAACACAGTTCTACTTCAGTAGTGAGTGAACCTGTATCTTTCCTGCTCCTGCATCTTTCTTCTTGTCACCACCAACTGAGATTGTTGCAAAGTACTGGATGACACGCTTGGTGTTCACAGTCTTTCCAGCACCAGATTCTCCACTGTGTGTAGACACAGACTTGTAAGTTTTGTGATGATGGTCAAGTTTTAAGAGCCAATTTAAAAAACAATCTAAAACTTACGTGATCAAGACAGACTGGTTCTCCCTGTCTGTAATAACATTGATGTCGACAATCAGTGACTGTTCTCCTCTCACCAAAACCTTTTATTCCTTAACTTTTTCCTTCACTTCATAACTTACCAGTTAACATGAACTGATAAGCGTTGTCAGAGACCGAGAAGATGTGGGGTGGAGCCTCCATACGCTTCTTGCCTCTATAGGCAGATACAACTTCGGCATCATACACTGGAAGCCACTTGTATGGGTTCACAGTGGCACAGAACAAGCCAGAGTAGGTCTGTACGGAATCATAATGACAAAAGGGTTAACTTGATGCTTTCATTTTCAAACTCTGCATGCTCAGTGGGGAGATTATCTTACGTAGATCATCCATGCTGCATAACGCTCTTTGAGGTTATACAGGACAGAGGCCTCATTCAGATGTGTCATCATGGCCATATCCTCAATTTTGTCGAACTTCGGAGGATTCATTGGACTGACATCATCTTCTGGAACAGTCCTCTCCTGAAGATGCAATTGGTTGCAGTCAGAACTGATACTTAACTCAGTATTGCTTAATACATGTCTACCTCTTGTGAGTCCAGGACTTTGACAGTGACTTTGCCACCATCTTTCTTGGTGATCGTTCCCTTCAAGTACAGCTCTTTAGCATCGGCCACATAGCAGGCTGTCTTGGCATCAAATGGTCTCGTTTGAGCCTCAATTCTCTCCTTTTCTGGCTTACGCAGATAAATGGAAGCCTTGCCATAAACGGCCATCTCCGCGTCCGTACTCATGGCGGTGGCTTATGTCTATTGAACAACCTACACAACAGAAAAGTAAGATTACTTTGTGAAGTCTTAATGTATTGCTTTTGAAAAAATCTGTACAAAAAATACTTTAAAATATTCAAGATATCTCAAATATGTGATGGCTGACAAACCTTTTACCTGCAGCCGTACAGTGAATTATTGCAGTCATGGAGGTAGTCATTCATTTGTGATTCTACCCCTTTTAAATTGAGTCTGAGAATGTCCACAGGTTTTCTTTCTTATTATTACTCTCTTTTGAAATGGCTATTTCAGCAGCAGTTGAAAAAACTTAAAACATGGAAAACCTTAGACCTATCTACTCTACGGTTGATATCATGTCACTGTGGGATTGTGAGAAAAGTCTTCTCCAGTCCTCTGTTCATCCAGCACATGTGGAGAAATTGACAATAAAGCTGAATTTGACTTTGACTGCTGAACATTAAACACAAGAGATATAGAGGATAAAGTCACAGTCACAATAGCAAAAGAAAAACTTAATTTAATAAGGTACGCATGCTTAGATGCATTTCTTCAAAATAATTAAAAGTCTCAGTGGTTAATGAGTTTCTGTCTTTAACTTCAACTGCTGTAGTCATCATAATAGTTTACCTCTAAATTATTTATAAGATTGCACAGTTCATGAAAATGCTGAAACTCCCTCTTTCTCACTATCTGCAAACTAAGGTTTCCAAATAATTATTCCGTTACTGATTGGTCAGTTGCTACTATTGCCATGCATTTTAAGATGTTATTTTGGGCATCCCCTGAAAGGAAATTCCTTTAAACCACCTTTGGTTGGATGGATTAGTCTGGTATGGAAAATTCAGGCTCTTCATTCAATGTTTTTCACTACCCAATGTTATTAGTGATGAGAAGCAGGTTCTGGTGGAGCACACATACAGTGTCAAACCAAAATCAGTAGTCTTCATATCTTTGAATCGTGAATGGGGGACCTTGGTCTTTCAACCAAGACAATCCATTAAACATGCAACGTCTTATAACTCATATTAACAATTTTAAAAAGGGAAATAATAGACACCTTACCCTTAATTGCCGTGTATTGAATATTATATTCCAGAGACCTGTGAAAAATCCAATTGTAGTTAGATAGAATAATGAATAAGATTCGATCATGCATAACAATTTACATAATGGAAAACAATATGCTTAGAAAATACATGGAAGTGCACTCTCACTTATTGTTTTTTTATCTGTTTTTTTAATTTTGTATAGCAAATTAAGAAAGCAAGTACAATCTTCAATGTCTAAGAACAGAACTTCTCACCACAGGCACTAACTTCTCTGGTCTTCTGCCACACACTGAAGTGACAGTTCCTCCCCTTATATTGGGTTTGGGTTGCTTACAAAGCAGGGGTTAAAGAGAGCTGGCATGCCAGAAAAGGTTCGAATGACAGCTGAGTTTTTAAGCATTTGAAATATTCTTTCTTCCACTTGCAAGCTGTAAAATGTTTTACTTAACATAATTTGCTTTGGTTCTTTATTTTGAGTTTAAATGATCAATCTTATCTACAGTTAAAAAATGAGGGGTTTCAGCAATGAAAAATTATACACCTTCATCATTTTATAGCATATTTCATTGTACAGTAGAAACATTTTGCAATATTCCTCTTTCGTTTCATTTTCAAAAGACTGGTGTTACAGCTTTATAATCAAATGAAATGCTTTAAGACCTTATTTTGTGAGGATATCTTTGATATGAAATCTCAACTTTTAAGATGTTTCTTTCTTTCTTTCTTTTTGCCAGAGGCTTTTATTTTGTACTTATAAATACTGGACCACAGCTACTTTGACTTTAATTTTAGTCATCCTCAGCGTGTCTCTGGATTAAATAGTCATCGGCATCATTAACAGAGCACCTTTGACATGCCAAGTTCCCTAGTGGCATATCAAAATGGATCATTACATTTGTGTGAGACATGAGTGCTTATCACCTAAATAAGTTAAAAATAAGTTTTTCACACAGACTTTTTTTTAAAAGATTTTTAGAAGTGGTGCAGCTTTATGATCAAATTAAATCCTTTAAGACCAGAGGTTAAGTCCTATTAAGCAAAAAGTGAGAAAAGTTGATAAAGTAAAGTTAAAAACATGACATTTCAATATTACATTATTACATTTGATTGGAAAGGATCACAATATATCTTCAATTCAGATAGAGGACGACTTATCAGATTCAGCCTTGTGTCAGCAAACTTTGAGTCGGATGAGTTTCACTTTACAATTTTAAAGGCTGTTTAAAAAGAAACAGGAGTGGTTTGCAAGTCTTTACTGATAGTCATTTTATAAAGTATTTATCAAAATAATAATCAGTAATGATATAGGAAGATGTCGGTTACTCTACAGCAATTAAAAGGCAAAAAGTAATTGATGATTGTCTTCAAGGAATTCCTTCTCAAGCATATGACATTTCTCCAGATTTCTATCAACATATAGTTACAAAATTAGGGCAGACATTTTATTTAAGCATAGAACTTGAGTTAGTTCTAAACAATGTTGTTATGGTCTACGACAAGATATAATTTCATCAACACACATTGAAGCTCATCTCATTGATTTTGGTTAGACCGTTATTGGACCGAACGTTTTGATGCTCAGATGAGAGTATGCCCATTTCTTTATTACAGAACATTTAATCAGCTTCAAAGCTAAGCCTTCATACTGCTAAGCCTTCATACTGCTTTTGATCAAAAATCAATAAGAACTGCGCACTTGTTGATGAAAAAAACATATATTAAAAGACTTTTCAAAATTATTTTAACCTTTTTTTCAGTGAAAAATTAGATATAGGGACTATACATGGTTGTTCTTATTTTGTGTTCGTTCATTTGGGTTGTTTTCTTTTGTTTTTCTCTCAGGCCAACTTACATTTGTTACCCAGCATCTATCTAATTACACTAGCTAAATGTAATTAGATATGTGTCAGAATGCTTAGACTGGGGGCCGACAGAAGGGGGTCAGAGGTTAAGTGTCGGGGGTTAGTGTTTGGACACAAGCAGTTGTTGAATCTTCTGTGAAAAGACAGACAGGGGTGGGCTCACCAAACTGAGCAAGCGCTGAATAGTAAAGCTCAATAAGTCCCACCACCAGTGATTAAATGTGGTGTCATCTATTTGTACTGACAGAGGATAAAAGGATGTGTACGTTTGAACATACAGCTACTTTGACTTTAATTTTAGTCATCCTCAGCATGTCTATGGATTAAATAGTCATCAGCATCATTAACAGAGCATTTTTGACATGCCAGAAAGAATCATTCCATTTACATGAGACGTGTGTTCTTATCACCTAAACAAGTTAAAACAATGTTTTTCACACAGAATTGTTTTTACATTTTTTTTTTGGAAGTGGTCTAATTTCATGTACTTCTCCCCTCTTGAGTCTGCCCTGGAAAGAAATGATTCAAGGATTCAAGGTGTTTATTGTCATGACCACAGTGAGGAAACGTGTTTCCTTGTACAATGAAACTCTAGAGTAAGTAATGGATCTAGTAACATGGAAGAGACATAATACAAATAAATATATAACACCAAAGGGGGATGTGAAGGAAAGATGCAGGGGAAATATAAAGTTTGCAATTCACTCGGCATAGTGACAACTATACATTGGAAGGCTTTGGGTGATTACTCGACTGAGGCTTCTACAAATCCCATTAAAAAGCATGTGTCCACTTTATAATCCATGTACTTTTGGGGCGGAGAAGCTTGTCCTATGGTCTTCGGTTTTATCAGCACATTTCAGAGTTATAAGCGCGCTCCAGAGCCGCCACATGTATATTACCGGTACTCTTTCTGTGCAATCTCGGTTATGTGCAGATCTTATCTTAAAGAAATTGGGTAATCGCACATGATTTAAACGTTATTAATTCAGGTCTTCATTAAATGTTCAGTTTCACCTTGTCGCGGGACTCAGATCCTTCTGTTGAATTTGCATCCTGTCAAAAGCCCCTACGTGTGTGTACGTTTTCGCCACGGTCGGTCGCCGTCACGCTCAAGTTTGAAATGATCTAACTCGATTACCGTAAAACAATGTCTCTCACCTTGAGCGGTTATTAACCCGTATTTTTTCAAAATACTTTAAATGAACAAGATGGACGCGAGGCGATCACTCTAGTCTTCCTTCCTTCTCTCTCGCCGATATCGATAGCGAAAGTAAAATCTCATGTTTCGATTACAAATAAACCGAGTCTCTTGCTCCGAAAGTCAGCGAACAATGGCTCTTATAGTTATTGGTGAGTATTTCTCCTTTCTCCGTGCGTATCCTTTGGGAAAGAGTCAAACATCGACTGCTCGAAGTGCGCCCGTTCTAAGATCTGCGGGACCGCAGCGGATGACGTTCTACGGTTACCAAAGTTACCTTGGCTGACACCGACAAAGGGGATCATGGACGTGGGCGCTGAGATTCAGTTGCGGCGTTAAAGCTCCCGTCATGTAAACGGGTTACTTTAAAATACTTAATACAAATTTGACCAAGACTGTTCTTCGAAGGCACCATCATATTCGAGTCGCATTTACTGTACAAAATATCAATATAGCATTTTTTTTTGTTTGACGAAATGATATTGTATTGGTATTTTCTGCAGCTGCACTTGCTGGAAAAGAGTCCACCGTGGATTAACCATGTGCATGGGACAGCCATTGAGCAGTCACTGAGGGAAGCAATTAGGGTCTTCCTTCATGTTTTGCAAGGTGAGGAGGAGGATGACAATGCAACCAGGAAGTTTCAATTCCAAGAAGACCGCTTTACAACCTGAGCAGCTCCCGAAAGTCCCCTTATAGGTTTTTAACTTTTTTTTGGTGAATTTCTTAGTTTTTCATGCTCTTGTGCGTTCTTATACCCGATGGAGTCAGACCATGAATGAGACGAGTGGCCAAGATGAAAAGGATGTGAAGTTTGTATTGGATCGTGAATCGAAAGAGCTGTTCCATATAATCAGTGGTCAGAATCCCTCCATTCTAATGATGTTGCTTGAAATGGTGCCCCAGAATGCCTCTTGGGACATTGGACAGCTCTCTGACTCTGGGACTGCAGCAAATCACACCAACATCATGTTGCAGTATTTCAGTCAGGCCGAACCTGAAATTTGCAGTCATTTCCTTCAAAAAGTGTGTATGCTGTGTGAGAACATTCCTATGCATCTGGAGTCAGCGCTCATGTCAGTGGCTGGATACGCCACCTGTAAGTACAATTTATGTTATAAATGCTCATTACTGATGCAAGTAGTCGGTTATAGGGTTTATAAGGGTTAATTTCCGCATAACAGCTGCAGTCTTAAGTACAGCTGCCAGTCAAACAAATTTCATTGCATCAGATACTGAAAAAGAAGATAACTTAAAATAAATCTGTCATATAAAATTGAAATTGAAAGGATAATTTGAACAAATCGCGTAGAACATAAGGTGCTAATGTTTCATATCAATCGAAATACAACTCCTCTTTCTTTCACTTTGGCAATCTCTGACACTTGTGAAGAGCAACTTGTGTTGAAAGAGGTGTGGCCAGGATGGGTGCTCCTCCCAATTTTTTTACTGGAAAAAAATGGACGTTGAAATTACACTACAAATATTCAGTGACATTGTTAATGACCCGATTTCAACAAAATGCACAGTTAATTGGTTGTTCATGTTGCAATTTGGATAAAGTTCAGCTTCTAAAGTGTTACTGGAGTAGCTTAAAGCAGAGCCAACCATCTAGTCTTGTGGTCAGAATCTCAGGGTTTTGATAACCACGGGCTAGAGGTGACCTTTATCAGTGGAGATGTGTGACCACTACTTGACAGGGCTTCAAGGATGAGCAATTACAAGACACTGCACTGTACTGTTTATTTTTAGAACATTTTTTGCATATTTTCTGAACGAATTAATGTATATTTCAATTAAATTCAATTGAATTCCAAAAAATTGAATTTGTCCATTGGTGATTTACTTAATGAATCATAGTTAGCAATTACATAACACTACTTATGACCTTGTGTTGTACAGTTTTGCAAAGGTAATATGTTGTTTTAGTTTGTGAAGAAAACAATGCCCCCCATACACCAGTGCTATTCTTGTCAAAATCTTCTCGTCGTGGCAACTGGACTTGATTATTTTCACTTGTAGATGTTTCACCTCTCACCCGAGAGGCTTCTTCAATTCTGAACTGAAGAAGCCTCTCAGATGAAGGGTGAAACGTCTTCAAATGAAGAAAATCAAGTCCAGTTGCCACGAGAAGATTTTGACATGAATTCACCATAACCTAGATGACTGAGAACCTCCACAGACACCAGTTGCTATTAATGTATCTGAAAATATGTTATGATTGTTCATATCTTACACAAGGCATTTTAATGTTGTTTATCATGCTATCAGCAAGTCATACTGTCTTTTTTCTAGTGTGACTAACATCTGTACCTTTGTTGTTTTTGTTTCTGCTATCAGTTGATGGCTCACCGTCTACACACACAGAAAACTTGTCGATAGGAGATCCTGGTAAATAATAGTTTTTGGATCTTTACTTCTCATCAGTATCTCACAATTAGTCATGCAAGCCAAACTGTCTTTTCCTCGTGTGAGTAACATCTGTACCTGTGTTGTTTTGTCGCTGCTATCGGATTTATCTATCACTAACAGTACTAACAGTGTAACAGTACTATCAGTATCTCTAGCCACGGAAGTATTGTCCACAGAAAAAACTGGTTAGTAATATTTATTGGATCCTTACTACTCATTTGTATCTTACTAACTATCAGCCCTGCAAGTCAAACTGCCATTTATCCAAGTGTGGCTAACATCTGTCCCTGTGTTGTTTTTGTTTCTGCTATCAGTTGATGGCTCGTATTCTCCAGCCACAGAAAAAATCTCCCAAGTAAAACCTGGTCAGTCATATTTATTTGAGCTTTACTTCTCAAACTATCAACCCTGCCAGTCATACTGTCTTTTACTCTAGTGTGGTTAACATCTGTCCCTGTACTGTTTTTGTTTCTGCCATCAGTTGATGATTTGCCTTCTCCAACCACAGAAGAATTGTCTAGACGAAACTCTGGTAAATAACATTTATTTTTATCTTTAAGTCTCATCTTTATGTTTATACACAACTATTGATGTATTTTGGTATATCTTTATGTTGATGTACTTCAATTACCACAGTACTTTTTAAATACAAATCTACACTGACGCGTGAGTATATTTTCAGTGTTTCAAAGTGTGCCTTGGGGAGTTGATAGTATGTTTCGGGGTACCATGAGTTTATAAATAAGTTTTTATTTTATCTATATATTTTTTCACCTGATCCTTTTTATGTTAATTTTGTTGTTAAAATAGGCACCATATCCTCCATACCCTTATGGTTAGATAGTTCTGTTCCACTGACCACTGACTTATTCTTTGGAATATTCTATTATTCTTTGGTATATCTCTTCAGTGCCACACTGAAGAGATATACTTCTGCTATCCAACTTGCTTTGAGTATGTGAATGTGTGTGAATGAGTGAAGGGTGAATGTAATCCAGTGTAAAGCTCTTTGAATCTGCGATGTGATGAAAGTGCTGTATAAGTGGAGATCATTTACCATTCAGTGATAAATCACTCCGTGCTTCATAAGCTTTTGATAAATTTTCCGAAGCCCATTTTTGATTCGTTTGCAGTTTAACTTGTACTTGAAATATTACTTTAGAGAACTAACAAAGACATTTATTATCACATTCTGTGTTAATAGAGTAACTCAAACATGATAACACAGCAACCGATTCAGCATGTGATTCTTATATATCTTGTACCCCAGCAGCATATGCACACATATCCCATGTGTATTTTACTTTGTAGATGCTTCTGTAATTTCCTGTGTCAGTATTCCAGAGAAGTCATCATCACCCTCAGTGCAACAGCTCATCAAACGGCGAAAGATTGGTAAAACACTCCATTGCTATTGCTAGTCACCACTTATTGTCCATTAGGTTTAAAAAAAACTTAAAATTTTAGTTTTTAATTTTTTGGGGAAGTATATTTCATTTAGTTATTATAATAATGAAAAACGAATGATTAAAAAATGAAGCTGAAGGTAACATTATTTTGTTTTTTTATCTCATTATATTTTCTAAGTTTAGCTCTGAAAGGTGAAAGATTGAGGCAGAAATGTCGCATGTCTGCAGTCGATTGAATGTTGGTGGAGAGAAAAACTTCTTTTGATCAGATTAATCTTTCTTCTTAAAACAGCTGAGTTTCAATATCAAATATAATCAACATACTACTTTATAATCGTCTCTTTTGGTTGTATTTTTTTGGGGGGGGGGGCTAAAAGTTGTCAGCAACAGTGGTTTATGTAGCTGGTAGCAATGTCAAGACACGGTCATTAAACTGCAGGCAGTGTTTGCACAGCCATTTAAAAGGAATGACATGTATTCATTCCACAGTATGTGTTTACTGCAGTAATATATCCATCATTCTCATGCATCTTTTGTGGCGTATCAGGTTACAAATGCCAAACCTAATGTTTTAATAACTTTATTGAATGAAAAACTGTGTCAAACATGGAAGTGCTATCAAAAATCACTACAAGTCTGCATTTAAAAATACTGCTGTGTTACAAAAGAGAATTTCACCATGCAGGCTACTGTTTTTTTTTCTTGTTCATGCTGAGCTGAGTTATTATTTTATTTGTGATGATGGCAGACAATTTGAATATATTAAAAGCAATTTACAACTTGCTGTACACGATCATCTCAACTGCGAAGCATTTTCTGCAAAATTTTGTGTCATTTCTGTAGCGATTAAGGTGTAAAATAATTATGGAGAATGTAGAATAATCTAGATTTCTATTGCTATAGATTACTGGGAACAATACATTGCCGCAGTGATGAACTTACGACTGAAAAGGTGGGAGCAACTGACAGAGTGTCTAGTGACAGAGGTCCAGCTGGAGAATGTTTGGGTCAAGCTACATAGTTCAAGCAGATACAGGGAAAAACCTGATCAGACCCCTGCATCAGCAGAAAGGGGGAGCGGACCAAATGGTGAATATAATTCCTTCACAATGAGAACAGTTTTCCCCTCATCCAAAAAAGGCCACAATATACATTTTAGTCATTTAATGATTTATAGGCCAATACAAGCCTATTGTGATCCACATGTGTTGAGTAACTCTCTGCTTTAAAGCACAATGTTTGTTGCATTAAGTATTTCATTGAAGCTAGAACTTAATGTCCAGGATTAGTTCTTGTAAATTGTCCTCCACAGCTGAAGGCAAAGAAAAAAAAATTCAACTGCCATATGAAACCCTAATCTTAAGTTTTTATATGTTCACGCAAATGAAGAAAAACTATTACAACATTAAAGTGACCCTGAAATAATTTTGAGCTTTAAATGCTCGTTTCAATTCAAGACCATGTTAATGTCATAATGACAATGATAATGTCATATAAGTTATAGATCAGATAGACATGTTCCAACCCTGACATTTGACACAAGGAGCAGGTCTCCTTCCACAGAGCCCCTCTTGGCTTTCAACTCCTTGAATTTTTTCAGTGTTACTTATTACAAAATTGTGGGTTTCAATAAATGTTAAAATATATTAATAATGCTTATTATTCATATATTACCTAACACACTTGAGTTGGTTAAAAGAGAGGTTGCCATTTTTTCACAATCTGTGAAGCCAATATATGCCCTCGGATTTGGATTGTTTCTGCAGATATGGAGAATAAACATTCCCACAAATACATAATTAAAACATCTTTTGTACTGTTTTCTACATTTTCCACAAAACACAGATTCTGATTGGAATTATGGATCCATGGAAACGCAAGTCACTTTAGAGAACTTCCTCCAGGGATGCACTGGACAGCGAACTGTTCTCTTTGGCCAGTCTGGATCAGGAAAATCCCTACTCATGTCTTATTTAGGACAGCTTTGGGCACGTGGCCTTGTAAGTTCATAGTTCATCATTCATTGTTAAAGTGTTGTATAAATTAATTTGTGTTGATTTTTTGGGGGGGATTTACATCTGGAATTTAGTGGAGAGTAGTGTCAGATATAATGTGTGAAGAAAGAGTATGGACAAGATTGAAAGCCAGCTGCCATCAGACTCTGACAGGAGTTAACAAACGTGTTACCTCGGGCCAGTCAGATGCACTTGATTGTTCACTTCTCATGCACACCCAGTGTTTTACTTAACTGTTTACCAAACTGCTTACATTCAACCTGCACTGTGTGAAATAGGACACTCGAAGCTGCGCTTGACTGTTTGTATGTCAATCAGCACTTTCTCAACTTGCATATCCAGTTATCTTTTTTTTTTTACATTTCAATTGTACTTTCCTAATTTGCACCTCCAATACTGTCCCCATCATTAGTCATTCTGTCTTTAAGAACTTACCTATTTCTCCTCTACCTACACCCTATCAAACTATCCGGCTTCACTGTGAACAACAAAGTAAAAAATCTGATTAGACTGATTAGATTACATTCAACTCTATTTTTGTTACACATGCACGAATACAGGACAGTGAAATACAGTTCAGCATCTAACCAGAAGTGCAGAAAAGCTGAAGGTGTAGATATAATTGATAACTTCATGATATATTATGTCAATAATTTACAATTTTACAGATAGGGTACTATCAACATATTATACAGATGGATATATGCATTGCACTAGACTATAGACAGACAGGAATTATAGACATCATTTAGAGGTAGAAATGTACAGATGATAAGTTATGCTATTCAAAAATACAGTTAAAACGCACATGAAAATTTACACAAATAGATATGGACACTATTTGCCGAGGGATACTAAACTAGTACAGCATTGTGTGGTGGCAAGTGTGTGCAGCACACTTCAGTCTTATCGTGGTAGTGGAGCACAGTCTTTGATCGGAGGAGGAAGGAGGAGGTGGGGGTGTAAACTGGTGTTTAGGGGTCAGCAAGAGTTCAGCAAGGACACAGTTCTGGGAAGAAGCTATTCCTCTAAAGCTTCTGAATTGCCTGACTGAGGGCAGGAGAGAAAACAGTGTATGGGCAGGGTGGGCAGAGTCCTTAAGAATGCAGCGAGCTCAATGCAGGCAGATTTCATCTGGACATCCACAGTGGCTGGAAGTGGAGTACCTGTGATGCGTTGGGTAGTTCTCACAAACCGTTGCATAACCTTGCGCTCTGCAAAGGAGCAGTTTCCATAACACACTGTGACACAGTTTGTTAGGATGCTCTTGATCACACAGCGGTAAATGTTCCCCAGGACGGCTGAAGACAGGTGGTTCTTCCTCAGTGTTCTTAGGAAAACGAGCTTTCTTGACTAGACAGGAGGTGTTAGTGATCTTGGATAGGTTCTCCAAGAAGTGGCCCCCCGGGAACTTGAAGCTGGGGACACGCTTGATGGGCAACCCATTGATCTGGATGGGGTCGTGCATGCCTCTTCTCTCCATGACAATAAACACTTTGAGTCCTTTGAATCCAACCAGCAATGTTGTCTGGTTAAATATAGTGGCAATGAAGAAAAGACATTATGCAGAACTGAAATGTTGAGGTTCTCTTTGAAAGTGATGAGGTTGGAAAGGATCAGAAATGAGTCCATCAGCGGGGCAGCACATGTTGGATGTTTTGTAGTTGAAGTTGGACTGAGATCGTTTGGACATGTACAGGGTATATTTGTAGAAGGATGTATATTTGTAGAAGAATGCTGAGGTTGGAACTAACAGGCAGGGGGCCTATAGGAAGACCAAGAGGAGATTTATGGATGGAGTAAAAGAGGGTATGAAGTAGTTGATGTGAGAGAGATGTATACAAAGGATAGTTAGATGGAGGCCAGATGATTCACGATGGCTACCCCTGAAGGGAACAGCTGAAAGAAAAGGAAGATTATTCAAACTCCTGGAGCGGCAAACCATATCTAATTTTCTCAAATCATCGACACACAGTTTCGAGAACACGAAATGATGCTCAACACCACAAAACAAAATAGGCAGTTGCAGAGTAATTCCCACAGGCAAAATCCCAGTAATAAATTGAATCATTTGGCCAAGCTAGCTTAGGCAAAACTGTTTATAGCTCCGAGTAATGCTTCTTAGCAAATAAAGACGTGTCCCTTACCTCATGCTGGCATTACTAACATCAATGTAAGTTCAATGTCAACCACCCAATACTGTATCTTTATTTGCTTCCTCTGATATTGAAACAGTAGCCCTTGGAGATAAACAATATTTTTGGTAGTCTATCCTAATCTGGGTTTAAAAAAAGATATTTCAGGCTATTCCAGATATGTGAAATGTCTCGTATTGATTTTTTTTTTTTGCAAAGTTTTTTGTTTAATTTGACTCTTCCTCTTTCCATCTGTTTTCATAACACAATCTTATTCTCTAGGGCCCTATCCCTTCATCTTACCTGTTTATCCTGCTGGAGTTTCGTCAGCTTAGTCTACTGACCAAACCTCTTTCTCTGTTTGAGCTGCTTTTTCGACACCACCTTCCACCGGGTGGAAGGAATGATGAAACGGTATGTAGGTTGCAAAGCACAATCAAATGGTTTTCAATACAGATGACAAATATAGAATATCCTTTATTTAATTGGTAAAGGTGCACTAATGCATTACTGTTTTGTAACTTGATGTTTTAAAGCCAAGAGCCATTTTGGATTTCATCATTTCCAGTCCAGAGCGAATCTGCTGGGTACTGGATGGCTATGATCAATTTAACAGCAAGCTCACCAAAAAAGCTATTCTTAAAGAACTGATGGACCCTGATGAATCCTTGCCAGTTGCGGATCTTATCTCAGGGTTGTTATATCGTCGACTTCTACCAGGATGTACTGTGATTGTCACCTGTAGCGAACGAGATAAAGGTGATTTTGAAGGACTCTCAGATCAACAGGGGCTGCTACAAGAATGGGACAGCCATGAGATCAAGAACTATGTTGAAAACTTCTTTCAACGAAAAGGTGAACATTTATATTTTTATGTTTATTTTGTTGCTGTGATTATTTTGCTCAAACAGAGAAAAGGAGATCTAGCTGGATGGAATATGATAATAATATCTCAGTCAAAGTGCAAGTAATTGGCTGACTGAACCTGCTGTGCGGGACAGTGGAGAACATTTGTACTTTTTTTTTTCTCCAATAAAGATAACAGAAGGGTTAGCTGCTGCCTGTTCTCAAACAGCTTTAATGTGTTTCTAAGAAAACCTATATTTACTTGTCGATCAGCATTTTGTCCCAAGCAGCATTGAGTTTAGACATTTTATTTGTAACATACCCAATTGTGTGCTACTAATTCAGAATATTCCTTTATAATCACTTTCTAAAGTACTTGTTGCATATATTATCCAAGTATGCAAACATGAAAAAGAAACTTGAATTTGGCTTTTGACTCTCCAAATACTTACATATATACATTTGTCTCAACTCAAAATGTCATTCAGGAAATGGGCTTCAAGCTGCCGATTTGCTTCTTTCCAACCAACACCTTGTGGCAATGTCATCCAACCCTGCACTCTGCAACATCTGCTGCATCTGTGTGGAGTACCTAATGCTGGATGATAAAGAAGAAGTACCAAAAGTTAGATCCAGAGATGAAGGGAAACAAAGGGAAAATGAAACAAAAGGGCAAATGACTGAAAGTGATAAAAAAGAACCAAAGAATCCAGAAGGAAGAAGAAAAAGCGAAAGGATGGATGAGACCGTAGGCGAAGCGAAGTTACCCTCCACAGTTACCCAGGTCTACCTCTATCTGCTTGCTGCATTTTTGTGCCGTGACCACGATTCTGGAAAAAAGGCCAAGATAAATTTAGGAGGACTCCCGCAAGGGTAAACACCGTGTACAACACTCATTGATCAATATATTAGTATCCTTTATTGCGATTAGCTAATTATGGTGATTTAAACAAACTGTACCTCTGGAGCCAATGGTTTTATTGACTTAACTGATAATTACTGTGGCTATGAAAATGTTTTCTCTTTATCTTGTATTTCTTTTGTAGCAATTTACTGACCAAGCTGGGTCAGTATCAATCTGAGCTGTTTGAACTGAGTCGACTGGCCTGGAGAGGATTGGAGGAACACAAGCGTCTGTTCCAGAAAGAAGACATTCATCCAGATGTTTTGGCCTTTTCCGTCAGGATAGGGCTTTTTTCAGAGGTCAGAAATTGTATTCATGAGTTTAAATACTTTGTGTGTGTGTGTGTGCTTGTGTGCATGTGTTTGTGTATACCTACAAGCTTTGTTCTTTATTAGTTCCCTATGGTGTCTTCCATTTTTTTTCCACTCACCATTAAAAATCTTGTTCAACAATCAAGTGATTTATTTTCATTGATATATTCAGCATTGGATGAAAAACAGATTTACATGGGCAACTGTATACGATTTTCAAGGAATTTGATTAACCAGCTTAAATACTACAAAAGTTTGTCTATTTTTGTCAAATTCCATCTATCCATCTTCTTCTGCCGTGGGGAAAAGTAATTTTGACTCCTTGGTTTGCTTTTTCGGTCACTACCCGAAGCTCATGACCACAAGTGAGGGTGGGAAGATAGATTGGCCGGTAAAATGAGAGCTTCACCTTTCGGCTCAGCTTCTTCTTCACCCTGACGGGTCAATGCAGAGTCTGCATCACTGCTGACAACGCACCGATTAACCGTCTATCCTTCGCTCCATCCTCCCACTTGTTAACAAGACCCCAAGATACTTGAACCCTTAGCTTGGGGACGTAAGCTCATCCTTGACCCAAAGGAGGCTCTCCACCTGTTTCCGGCTGAGTATCATGGTCTCAGATTTGGAGGTGCTGATCCTTGCTGATTCCGGCGGCTTCGGCTGCAAACCACTCCAGCGGGAGCTGGAGATCACGGACTGATAAAGCCAAATTGTTGTCAAATTGAGAAATCAAATAGGGTGCATATTAATTGTTGTATATCTCACTGCACTGCGAAATAAAGTGGGTCATATATTCCATTTTCTAAATGTCGCAACATTACTAGTCATTTTGACATATGGTGGACTGAAAAGGATGGGATCTGATTTTGAAGAGATTTTTAATGCAGTTTCATATAGGCAGAAATTAAACAGAAATGAAAGTAAAGGAAATGCATTTTCTGTATCTTCATTCCAGGTAGAACTCAGGCTGGAGGATGGAAAGGTTGTCATTGCCTACTCTTTTATCCATCAGACTCTCCTGGAATTCATGGCCTCGCTTTATGTCATGATCAGCAAGGATGTCAAAGACATCCAACTTAAACAGAGGTGATGGACCATGTTTAACAAAATTGCACAGTACAAGAAGAGGCTGTCATTATTTTTAATTCAGGTTATTAATTCATCTTGCTTTAGGAGAAAACCCGGAACTATTAATGTCTATTCTTGTGTCATAAGAGACGACAAATATTGTCACAGTTGCCCACAGAAAACAATTTTCATATTGTGTTCATCTTTACTTATGCTGTGTGCATCTCTCATCTCACCCATTGTGTAATGCAATTCAAACTAATCAGCTACCGTATACTTCACTATTTTTAAATTGTTTAAATAGTGGCACAACAAAAACAGTGCTGTGAAACATGCTGTGTCAAGTCACACTGCATTCCGGCATTAACCTAATCAGGAAAGCAAGATGAGCTTTGTAATTTGAGTGCACTGTGAGACATGTTTGCCCTTCATCCCAAAAAGGAATCAAGATATGTCCAGATGGCAGATGGTCCTATCAGAGGATTGAGGGTCTTGATGTCAGTGTCAGTTGAGGATAGCACAAGTAAAACATGCCACAGAAAGGGCAGGCCAATTACTCCCGCTCACTAATCACACTAATCATCCCTTCCTTGTGCGCGCGTGTGTGTGTGTGTGTGTGTGTGTGTGTGTGTGTGTGTGTGTGTGTGTTTGTGTGTGCGTGTGCGTGCGTGCGTGCGTGCGTGCGTGCGTGCGTGCGTGCGTGCGTGCGTGTGTGCGTGTGTGTGTGTATATTTATGAATGGAAGACTGACTATAGATCTGTGTTACTTAGAATTAGTTTTAATTTTAATATTTAATATCTTTATACTTTCTGTCTATATTTAGACTTGAAGGAGTCTAAGAACCCTAACCACTGAGTCCCAGAAGCGAGGAAAGGAAAAGACTTGCTTTACAGCAGGAACACAGAAAAAGTCAATCAACAATTATCTGTTATCTGTCATTTGCTTTTGTCTCAAATTTAAAACCGGAAACAGTCGAGTATTTTTCCTCAGTCTTAAGTCGAAATGTGTCATGACAATGTAGTGACACTATCTACATTAGTTTAGTGATTATTCTTACCTTGTGGGTGTTGATGGAATCTTCACAAATGTGTAATTTAATTGTGTTCATTAACATTAGTCAAAATAAAATTTTGACATTTCCTTATTCTCTTCAGGTTCAGTCTAACAACTCGCTGGACAACCAGGTCGGAGCAGAAAATGGTCTTTAGTGACTCTGTCCAGTTGTATGTATGCGGTCTGGCATCCGCTCATTGCACTTCCTCTCTCATACAGTTAGTCAGTATTTCAAATCAACTGTGGGTTTCACAGCGACAAGATCTTTTTCTGAAACAGTTAAAAAGCCTTTGCCAAAGTACCGTACTGACTGGACCAAAGGTAGGATGAATTCAATTGAATCATAATAAACAGAGATAACTCACATGATGTTTTGTGTCCGAACTCAACTTTTAATTTGGATGTTTTTTTATTTTCATTTTGAACTTCAGTCCATGCAACCAACTCACAATGCCTATCATCTACACAGATGCTGAAGCTTTGCCATCGTGTTCAGGAGAGCCAGGACCACCAATTGGCCAGGCATATTGTGGGTACAAGATCGACACTTGAGCTGAACAACATTCCGCTTTTACCGAAGGATATAATTGCTTTGGCTTTTGTAGCACAAGCAGTTGGAGATAATTCCTTTGGTTTAAGCTTTGGAGCTTGTACAATGGGTAGAGAGTGCTTAAATCTCCTTCCCAATTGCCATAACATTCACAGCCTCAGGTGGGTGTACAATCATCACATACTTGTTCTTTGGGGTAAAATCATATGCCATCTATTAATTTCTCAATATATATCATAGCACCAAAGTTACTTTTAAGATCAACAGAATACAATGCATTTATTATGATAGCTCATGTAAAGGAGTACAAGTGCTACCTTGCTCATGGTACTTTGTTAAAGATAGAAAGTCTAAAAGGCACTTGAAGTACTATACTTATGGCTAAAAGCATGGTGTGATATCGAGGCTACTGCTGAAAACTGCTACTGTAATGCATTTAGAAGACTAAGTTGATAGTGTTGAGCTGTCATTAATATGACATGGGCTCCTGAACATGTTGAATGGTGTCGATGGCTGTTAATTTGACTCTGGAAAGAGCCGCTGCCATTTGCCTTTGACATTTCAGTATATCCGATGAGCTTTTCCTTCACCTCTGTGTCCTTCTGGTTTTTCTTTATACCTAATCAATTTAGGTTATTGCCTACCACTTTTGAATTGCATGAAAGAATATCAATTTGAAAAATTAAATAAAAAATACCTTCAAATCGTTCATTTTGTTCAGGGCCGTCTGACTTTTATCATTAAATCACATAGAACCAGTTACTGTAATGGATAGAAAATGACCCTGACCTGCTCCTAAGATTAAGAGAAGTGTACGTTATATGCAGCAAGGTTGTAGGTTTGTCTCTTATGGTTTTCTGTCACTCACAATTCGCCCATGACAATGGTCCAGATGTGAAGCAACTAATGGCTAGCCTGAAAGGAAAAGGCTTACACATTGCTCTGTTCTGCTATTAGTTCAATATGCATTTTAGGCATGTGAATTTGTTTGAAACTTTATTGAAAATATCCATCATGCAATGTCTTTACAGGACCCTCTTTTGTGATTGAAAAGGTACACTTGGCACACTATAAGATAAGATAATACTTTATTGATCCCCATAGGGGAAATTCGTGTGTTGCAGCAGCACAACAATACCAATATCAAAAACAGTTAGAAAGGAAAGAATATGTTTATGTGCAAACATATACATGGACACATATATATCTATATATACACATATATCACCATACATACACATATATAAATACACATGCCCATACCTACATATACATACACATATATCACCATACATGCCTATACACATATAAACATACATATATCCATACACATATCCATACCTACATATATGTATATACACATACACATTATACACATACACATATATAGATAAATAACACACAAACAAGAATAAATAGGTAGGTGACCAGTAAGTGAACCATGCTAGTATGTAGCATGCACTATCTCTACTTCAAATATTTTAGTATTGGATTGCAACAGAACATGTTCACATACATTTTTGGAAGTAGAATTAGGACAAGCAAACTCTTGAAACACAATTTTATATGTCAGTATACTAAATTTTCTGATGCAAGGAATAAGAACAACTCAAGACTAATATAACCATTTGTTACCATATCTTATTACCCTAGTGTTTCTTCAAATGTAAGTCCTGCTATTACTGCCCTTTTTCGGTGCCAAGATTCAGATTTTGTTTTTTTTCATTTTTTTATTTCTTTGTTTTTTATTTCTTTTTTTGTGTGCATATTCATTTTTCATAAATTCATTGCAAAAATATGTGGTAATATCTTGGGATTCAATTCTGAAACACAAATTATATCATCTCGAGTGGGACAGGTGTACATATTCCAAGCAAGATAAACCTTTTTGTGTGCAGGCACTTTGTAATGTATGATTTAAATTATTTTAATCTGTAGTATGAAGAGCATCTCAACAGTTGTGACAACAACATCTAAGACAAAGTAGATCTGTATGCATTTCAATTTCATTCTCATTTTCATGTTATAAGGAAGGATTAAGGAGCAACATGATATGAATGCTGGAATTACTCTGAATAATTCCCCTTGCAATCTTCAACTTTTCAGTTTCCGCAACCGCAAATTTAATGACAATTTCATGAAGGATTTGTCCTCCATTTTGCCCCTGTTTAAAAAACTGAGAAAACTTGAGTAAGTATGGATTTTTTTCTTTACATCCTCTTGTGCTTCATCATCACCTCATTGATGTTACAGTGACATTACCCTTCTTCATATTAAACCTGTGTTTCAATCTAATTGATTTCCTGGATTCCCAAATGCAAGGACGTTTGTGTCCTTAACTTAAGAACCACTGAAGATCTTTAGCTTCTGTTCTGTCACTATGTGCCTTGAAGGAATAATTGAGAGGTACACAGTTGTTAGGGAGCCTGAAACCAAATGTCTTTGATTTTTATTGGACCACCAACAGCAGGGTGGGATGTAGTGTATACACACGCCCATCATAATCATTATCAAAATTTGTGCATCGTGCCAATCCAGCTTTCTCAATTGTACATGTGTCCACTCCATTTATTGTCTAATAGATATAACAACACATATATATTTTTTTTTTTGAAGGGTTTGTGGTGGCTGTCTGTCAGCCTCTGGGGCTGCCAGTTTGGCTTCTGCTTTACAGAAGTGTCCGGACATCACCGAAATCAAGTATATTTTCCCAATTGTTTGTTTATTCAATATGATTTCAGAGGTTGATGAATCTATCAATTTAGCATATTTGTTTGCACTTACATGTTCGGCATTTCTGCATTTGAAATAGGAGACAGTTCATTTTAAAGATTCATCTTTGTGATTGTAGCCTTACTGGTCACAACATGCGAGACAAAGGGATCAAACATATAACCGAAGTCTTTACCAGATTGCCAAGACTGCGCTCTGTGAAGTCAGTTTCTCTCTTCTTTTCTATCACCGTATTTTAAGCTGTGGTTCTGTTGATTATTGTTCATTTCGTGGTGTGCATGCCTGTTTGTGTGTACGTGCATGCCTGTGTGTGTGTGTGTGTGTGTGTGTGTGTGTGTGTGTGTGTGTGTGTGTGTGTGTGTGTGTGTGCGTGTGTGTGTGTGTGTGTACTTTACAGGTTGGGAGGAAACAAGACCTCTCTGATGACTGTGGACCGTCTCATCAACAACATGTCTTCATACAACATCCAGCATATTCATGTGGAGTATGACCACAAACACACAAACACACACAAAGAAAATGCATCTTGAAATCACAACCTGTTTAAAAGTAATGCTTGTTAATGTCCAGATCCTCAGAGGTCAAACTTGGGTAAAAATGACCTGAGTTAGGTCAGCTAGTTATGCTGTCTCACACTGGTTATATTTTGACACACATCTGTGTCATAACGTCACTACAACCTCCCAACGCAAAATAGCGTGTATTTTCCTCTAAATGCTAAACATTCATTTTGAGGGAATTCACATGTAATATTTCATGCGATGTACAGCATAACCATCTTGGGGTGTTTCTTTATTTTGATGACTTTTGAAAGAGCTCAGACACTAATTCCATAATTACTTCCTCTCAGGAGCTACCAGAATTTTTTCTAGTATTTGTTGTTTAGTTTTTTTTATTTCAATTATTAACTTTGTCGACGGAATATTTTCCTTATCACATATACCGTAAATGGGCGTCTTCCAAAAGGTATTTAGTAAGTTGTCAAACATGTTAACAAGAAAATTCTTTTCCAGTGGAAAGCGAGAACTGAGACTATCCTTCCATGAAAGGGGTGACGTCAACAAGTAAGTTTTTTAAGCTATTAATCAACAGAAATCATACAGTCTAAACTGATCTTGAGAATAGTGTACTCATGCTTTTTTTTTTCTTTTGCTGCAAAAGGAAGTTTGAGGAATCAGTCAGGTAAAACAATAAACCATGGCATCCAGTGCTGTGAACCTTTTTTTCTTTGATTAATTTATAATCATGTGGTATAATTTTCTTCCAGCTTGTTGAACCAAAAATGGAGATTGCCTGATTTAGAAAGACTTGTAAAATCATTGGCACAGTGCTCTTCACTGTCAATCCTAGAGTAAGTAGCAGTACATACATTTCTTCGAATATTAAAAATAAACATAATACATTGATATCACATAATATAGCATTAAATACAGTTACTGGCAAATGATTTCAACATTTGACCTGGTTTCCTAATCCAACCCCCATTTTTGTTGTCTTGTTTTTGAAAGACTGTCAAATGATTTAAGAGCGAGTTTTGAAAGTTTCCTTAAGAAACAGTCTAAAAAGATGCAAATCTGAGTGAAAATGGTTTACATGTAGAAATACTGCTGCGTTGACAGTTTTGTAAATATGTTAAAGTATAATGTCTTTGTAATTCATTTTCTCAATGGTTATTTCATGTGACAATTTCTTGGAAAGACACAGGGGTTTGATTACCTTTGTAAGTTTTTCTTGACTGCAGAGAATGTTTGAGTGTCAATTTTCATTTTGCGTACTACCACTAGCAACTTTATATTTATGGGCATCTAATGACTGTGCATGTGTGTGTTTGTAGTTTGTCTGGAAGCCAGTGGGATGTCAAAACTTTGAGGACACTGACCAATTTTGTACCCAAATTAAAAATCAACAAACAAATAATGTAAGAAAAAACAATTTATCACCTATCTATTCTCCTCTCTATCACTCATATTTTCATGGTACAACACTGATAGAACACTCCTGAGAACATTTTTGCATGAAAGTTAATCGTACTCAACGTCTAGGGTTTCTCGAGTGGATGAAAATAGATCCAATATTTATTTATTTTCAATTGCTTAATTTCAGCATGAACAATAGCTGCTTCGTAGTGGAGCATTTAGTGATCCTGACAGCACTTCTTTCTGAGTGCCATTCTGTGACTGAGCTTCATGTCAGGTAAAGCATACCTGAAACATATGGGTGGTAATTAATGTTTGCATCGCTGTTTTGTCTAATGCAATCTGTCTGCAATAGTATTGTTGTTTTACCAAAGCGTAACTTAATGCTTCTGTATATTTCAGACTACAAAGTCCTGCTGACGTGTCAATAATGTTCAGTGAAGATAGACAACAGCCTGCAAGACAAATGTCAAAGATTCTCTGGTATTAAATGCTTCTCTAATAGTTGCAGAATTTTGAAGCGAACAGTTGTGTATTTGTGCATAAAGTCACTGTGGTTGAAGTAATTTGGATTCATCTGCATCCTCATTTGAATGAAATTACAGTAATTCAGATGGTGGCATGTAGGAATTTGACATTAATGTTCAGAATTATGGGAGTTTTAATGAATGTGCTGATTTTGTCAAGTGTCAACTGCTGTGATCTGCTGCCTGCTGACATGGATCGAGTGTGGAGTAGTTTAACAAACCCCTTCAATATCAGAGTGCTAGAGTAAGTTGCATACAAAACTCATGGATAGGAAAACATACACATTTCATGTGATGAATTTACCACTTTACTTAAACTGTTTGAACATGACAATTATGTAAGCGGTGACTTTAATTCTTTATGCGGACCGCTATTTTAAGCTTATAGTTGCTGTTGTTTTTTCATATCTAATGAAGCATGATTACTATTGGCATGAACAATATATGCTGTTTTATAAGTTTCCTTCAGAAGCTGATTTGTACCCTTACATAGGAGTCTGTAATTGCATGAGCATCTGCGTATTTTGCAGATGTGGTTAAAAATGATTGTGCTGTTTGCACAACCTGATGTGCTTCACCCATATATTTCTGAATATAGGGTTACTAAAGTGGTTAATTTGTTTTTTTCATCATTTAAATGTCACTGCATCACCTTCCAGTGTGTCCAATAATATGTTGGAAAACAAAGGACTGATGAAACTGTTGACTTTCCTGAAAGAACTCTCCAGTATTGAAGAGATCAAGTAAGACATACTCAAAACTGATCAAGGAAACATAAATAACCAGTTTTGGAGCAAAGTAAACTGTAGTGCTATATACATCTGATTACATATGCTTTACACATATACAATTAAACATTGTCGTATGTGCATAGTATAACTGTTAGCATGAATCTGTTTGTGGATATTTCTGGATTTATGGTTGTATACCAAATAATAGAAGATTTTTTGCACATTTTTACATTAACATAGATATATTGTCATACAGGCTAAAAAGCAAATATCACTTTAGAAGTTTTCTTTTTGTGTATTATCAAGTACCATAATTTCCGGACTTTTGAGCGCATCTGAATATAAGCCACACCGGCTAAAAATATATAAATAGATGTATGTAAACACATCAAGGCCGCACTTGTCTATAAGCTGTAGGTGTCCACGTTGTAACATGAGATATTTACACAGAAACATTTTTTTTAAACTTTTAATCAAATACATACCGGTAACAGCCACAAATACGTATTTGAAATGCTTTTTTCCCAAACAGTGCCTGTAACACGGCTGATGAAAAAGATTAAAAATAAATAACACAAGGAAAAGTCCATCCATCCATCTATTTTCTATACCCACTTTGTCCTACTCCAGCTGATCACTATCTTCATTTTACTCCTGTGCACTAAAACCATCGAAGTCATCTTCTTCGGTGTCAATATTAACTGCCTCAGAATGACTTCTTCACACACTTTCTTGGTCTCTATTTCATTGTCGCTGTCAGTGTCACTTTTGTCTTGAGGCTTATCCGCCTCAATGTGACGCGGCTAAATGTTTTGCTGGCATGAAGCTCATTTGCCGAAAAAAAATCCATAAATTAGCCGCATCGTTGTTTAAGCTGCAGTGTTCAAAGCGTGTGGAAAAAAGTAGCGGCTTATAGTCTGGTAATTATGGTACTTTTAATTTCACTTCAGAAAGAATATTTGCTGGCGTCCACCTGCTTCTGATACAACAATACACTCACAAGAAGTGTGACGTTGTTTTCCAATTATACTCATTGTTAAATTATCTCAATAAAATCCTACAGATGTAAATGGATCAGCTTTAAAATAGCTGAAAATCAAATCGTTGTCAAACTAGATTTTCTCTTTGTGTGTTTGTTTTAATTGTTGCAAGGGAGCAAATGCACAGCTACATATTCAATTCTTACAAAACAAGATCCAAAATAGCATGCCTTATATTATTAAAGGTTCATGTATCATACCCTGACTTGTGTTTATACTGCTGTTCAGTGTCAGTTGGAATGACATCAGCATGGAAGGAGTACTGATGCTGGCTGGGGCTTTGTGCAACCATGGCAGGTTAACACAAGTTGACATCAGGTACTCCTTGTGTTTAAAATTTGAAAATGGAATTGTTTTTCAAATGGAAATTGAGTTATGCTGAATCATCAAAGCAGAAAGCTGCATTGCTTTGCAGAAGCTGCTACTGTGCACTTTTATCTTGGTTATTTGAGCAGCGATGAAACATTTGATGAGACATGCGATTTGGTTTTTACAGTGACAGAGGCAGGGACAAGGTGGTCCTAAAGTTCTGCCCAAACAAAAGGTAGAACAGTTCTGTCTGTGATAATATGTTACTGGACAGCACTACTTTTTTTTTTACATTTTTCATTTACTGGACATGTATTGTTTATCTATTTCAGTGACAACACACCACAGCTAAAGACATTCAGGTACAGATGGAAAGTTTAATCAAATATATATGAAATGTTTTCTAACCTCCATAAGTGTAGACACACCAAATAAAAATGTCTTCTTTTATGTTTAAGGATAAACTACAGCAGCCTCCTGCCTTCTGAAATCATCATGCTGTGTCAAACTTTGGTCCCTTGTCGCTGCCATTTGGAGTTAGAGTAAATAACTGTTGTGCACTCAAAAATGTTCTCTTCATAGATGACCAACAGTCAGCACTATATACTCTATACAATTGTGTTGTCAGTTTTTCTTACAGCTCACTGGAAGATGAGGCTGTGGAGACACTGACCAACGCTGTTGTGAATATATCACTGAAGAGACTCAAGTAAGAAAGATGCCTTAATTAAGTGGGGGTTGAGTTTTATCTTTTTTTAACGCCGCCAAATCCAAACCGTTTTTATTGAAATATTTTGCTTCACTCTGAGTTAAAGCAACAGTTTTCTGCAGGCAAATGGCGCTTGCTTAGCTCTAGTCAACTGCCAAACCTGGAATTACAATGTTTACCAATTTCCATTAAGGCCAATATTAATGACAACCAGCTAACCTGGCTTTTCACTGCAGTGGAAAAATATTTTAATCACTGATCTTTACTGTAAAGATTACAGCTGTTTACTAAACCTTTGATTGGCAATTTATTTAAATTTTGGTAACATTTGAATAGCATTGAAATTCTCCATGCCCAGGCCTCCTTTTCCCTGGCTACTTTGTCAAGCTCTTCCGGGGCAATCTGAAGGGCATTCCCAGGCTAGCTGAGAAAAAATAGTCTCTCCAGTGTACCCAGGGTTTTCCCCCGGTCTTATGCCTGAACACAGTGTTTGTTATGGACAGTCTGTGATTCGCACAGAAGTCCAGCAGAACCCTGGCATCTCTCTCAGGTGCTGAAAGAAGGCTAAGATAAAGCAAAGGGAGAGTGAACATCGGATTATTGAAAAAAAGTTCATCCATGCCTGAGGGATATGTATTGAGCAGCACTAATTAAGAGTTATGGCTTGACAACAGAGCTGGTGGTTATATACCTTTTCTTAATTTCTCCCCTGAATTTTAAACCATTCAATTCTGTTTGTACTTGTGCACAGTTTTACTCATTGCAGCCTGAACAGTAACAACTTGAAGAGCCTTCTTCACATCCTTCAGCATGGTCCTCAGCTGTCTTTGTTTGAGTATGAGCCCCAACAATTCGCACTTGCTCACGTGTTCACACATGCCAGCTCTAACACATTCAAAAAATCTTTCAATGCATGGCTACTCTTTCTTTTATTGTAGTATATCATGTAACCAACTTGAAGATAAAGGAGTTAAGAGTTTGGTGGATTCCCTCCAGAAGCTCCAAATCACTCGATACCTGAAGTAAGACTATAGTTCTGAACCTCTGAGGTCTGAAAGGTCTGATTTCATTTAAGGTGATGAGTAAAATAACAAGTAATTCCATGACCTGCATGTACTTAAAGTAAAATTGTTTACCAAAAACAAGTATTGAACAAAATGTAATCTATTTTCTTAAAATGTATTTACTGTGTAGGATTTTTTTTCTGTCCTAACTGTTTTCATCTACAGTCTGAGCAACAATAAGCTGAGTCAGTGGGGGTTGTTGGATGTGGCCAGCAAAATGTGTGCCTGCGATTATGTCAGAGATGTGGAGGTTATGTGAGTAAAAAAACAAGTACTAATTGTTACTAATTGTTAATAATTACTATAATTATTAATGTTTTAATTATTGTAGCATAAAGAACTATAAGAAAGCAAAGTTCAGTCACGTGTTGCTCTGTCCTCTAATTGAAAATGATTTTTATGGATAGTTTGGAGACTGAAGAGACATGTGTCATCTGGTTTGGACAAAATGGAAGTTGTGAAAAAACCCTGAGGTAATGCACAATCATAGACATGTATTAAAAGAGGTTTGTTCATGTATTTAGTTTGTAATTAATATTCTGCTTAAATGCATACAAACACAGGAAGGTAGATAGGCATGTCTAAAACACTGAAAACACAGCTTTTTCTAACTATTCAAGTTGAAAAAATTAGCATAACACCATGTAGAGGTTTTTGTGCAATTTTCAGTTTAACTTCACACATTATATGATAATAAGTCATCATGTGGAACAGGGCTCTCATTTCACACAAAAAACATCTCTAAAATAGTTTAAAATCAAGATTTGAGAGATTTTACATACCCAGCAACTCCACATCTGCAGTCAGGCCTAAACTAAAAAAAATTGGCAATTTTGTCTGAAACATTTTATAGAAATTACAGAAATTATTGTGACAACACACAGGGGACAGAGATTTACAGCATACACTGCAGATTGTGGCCATAAAAACAGTACCTCTTTAATATGTCCAACATTTGTTAAGAAGTTCGCTTCCTGAACCTTTCCTTCCTCCTTTTTTCAGTGTCAGAGAAAGTGGTTTGCAAAACGACCACCTTGACAGATTAGCAAAGATACTATGTCATTGTCCTAGTCTCAGCAAACTGAGGTAAGTGTGTCTTCAACTTTAGACCATTCAATACTTCTGTCCAGGAAAACGAACCCAAAGTTTCTGCATTTAAAAAAAGACAACCTACTTTGCATTTAAACTTTTGAATATATCATTGATTTTAAAAACATTCTCTTTTAAGCATTTCTGTAGACAATATGATACCTCAAAAATTTGAAAACTATTTATAATTTTGTTTTACTCTCTTGATACTCATCTATCATTTTTTGTCTAATCATAGGCTGAAGAATAATTATCTGAAAAAAGAACAGATTGTATATTTTGTCAAACAGTTGAACAGCATTCGGAATAAAAGAGGAAGGGTTGTCAGGTAAGAAATCCAGTTTTAAAGAGATACTTTGAATTTGTTCGTAAATGTCGAGCATGACGTAGGTATTGCTCTCCTTTGTAATTTAACTATTCATCACTATTTCATTTATCTCCTCTTTTAATAATATAAACTGAATCTTACCAATTGTAGTAAAATTAGCTGAATGAACTTTGTAAAAAATTACATTATACATCTGAAATAAAGCATTGACTTGGTCAGTATTCAGGAGCCCTGGATCCAGTCTGCAGCTGCAGTTAGTTTGGTTTGTTCCTGTCTGGATTTCAATAACAAGATCCAAGCTATCCGGTGAGCTATATTACCATGCATATTCACAGCTGTCAACAAAGACTAAATAGTGGAACTTCACATTAGCTGTTAATTTGCCCAAATAAAGCTATGCGTATACATTCACTTTGCAGAGTACATCATACAACCCTACATCTGACATTGCTGAAGTCTAGTGCACCGACTCCAGTTTGGTATATCACTTCCTTTCAATCGTTTGAATGAGTTAATGTTTACCTGAAGGATATACTTGCATGTAAATTCTGAACCAGAGGTTGGTGTATGTTTTTTTTCTCTCTCTATAATGTGCATGATTGATGATTTTGTGGTATCTGTTTGTTTTTGTTTTTTCCTTCCAGTGATAGCGCTGCAGATAAAGCCCCTTTAATGGTCCTCAAGAAAATAGGGTAATTTGAAGTATAGTGTTCAGACTTAAATAATTGTAAAGTTTGACAAATCACAGCTTGGGGGACTAGAAAATGAGTTTCTGTCTCCATAGCCAATGAAAGCTGGAAAGGATGAAACTACATATGTTATTTGCAGTTGTCCATGTTATGTTAAACCAGCGTTGACCTTTCTTGTCTCCCCTACAGGCTAGTAGACTGTGGAGTCACAGGATGTCACATTGCAAGCCTGAGAGCCGTCATCGAGAAGTGTCCTTTCCTAACAGAATTGGAGTCAGTACTCTCCCTTTTACTGTATAAGCATAATGACATCGATGTCCCAAACACAGCTTGTAAAATGTTATTTTCTAATCATCCAGTTTTTCCAACAACAACTTGGATACAAAGGGAGCTGAGTTCATCTGTTTAATTCTACCCTTACTGCCACAACTCACATCTCTCAGGTTAGACTTGTTATTTGCATTTGACATATTTACTAATCTCTGTTGACTATGAGAAGGGTGTGGCTGTCTGAGAATACTGAATTTTGAAGTGAGCATCATATTCACTCATATATTCTCAACTTTTTAATCAGCCATGTTGTTTTCATTTCCTGTCACTGTCTTCACGCAGAGGTAACTTAAAACTGGTTTCCAGGTCATGCAGTTGGTTTTGGGTGGTGCTTTCAGGCTGCTCAAATTAGAGCATTCACAGTTCGATTGTTTTTTGACAGATTCTGCTCACATACAGCAAGCGAGACCGTGAAAGTACAATTCTAATGCCATCTGGCAGCAGTGTACCAGCCAGTATATATGTATTTATGCTCTTGTCCAAAGAGCTCTGTCTGGTCCTATGGGGACAGCTATCAAGTTCTTCTTTACCGAAAATGTCGGTATTTTATGACACATACTGATAGCAAATATGACTCAACGAATGCTTGGATTGTGTTAGCATCACCGATAAACCTGATGGTGATTTGTTTCTTTCAACTTAACTTTCGATCTTTAAAGTTTTAATGATATTTATAACAGATGTGTTTTTTAGATTGGATAGTAATTAATTTACAAACAGCTAATATAGTTACACTGATAAAGACTTCTCTCTCTCTCTCTCTCTCTGCCTCTCTCTCAGTGTATCAGGTCATTTCACTGAGAGAGCTATCTCAACTCTAATCACATCTTTGCCCAATCTGCAGTCAGTTCAGTAAGTATCAAACATTTCATCCAAGGGAATTAATATTTTGAAATGTATACTCAAGACCTCTTCATGTATGGAATACATTATTTAGACAAATACATATTTCTCCATGATGTTTTATTTTCTCCAGGAAATACAGATACATCATTACCTCATTAGAAACACTGCAGCTCTTAATAATAATAATAACAATAATAATGAGGGCATTAAATGTCCACATGACATCACAAAAAAACAAAAAACTATGAGCAGTGTAAAAAGACATAACTTCTGAAAGTGATACACCACCACTCATGACTGACTAACTGTGTACCACTTCTGTAGAAGAACCTACATATATGAATTTGTCAAATACAAATGGTGATAATGATTCAGTCAAGTGATGTGGTATGTACTGTATATGAGTATTGGAATACTTTAAATGCTTTACTTTTCTTGTCCAGTTTCTCCCACTGTGTCTTGCCAGCAGTTGGAAGGCTTCAACTTGTCAAAGCACTCGGACAGTGTGTCGGCCTGTCATGCCTTTGGTAAACACACACAAACTGTTTAAGCATGCAAATAAATATGGGACTCAGAAAAGACTGAAATTCAGGCCTGTCTGTATAATCTGTATGTGTGTATATATATGTATACATATATAAATACACTTTTGTGTGTATCTTTCTGTTTCTTTTTGTACACAAAGTCTGGACTCTGTGCACCTGGATGAAGACAGCAGGGTATATCTGGCTAAAGCACTGAGGAAAATCCACTCAGTACGCCGTCTCAAGTATGAAACACCATCTGCTCTGCTGCTGCAGTCTTATTAAGCTGTTCCTGGCTTTAGTTGTTACAATTTACATAGTGCACAATCCCCCACAGGATTTTTTTTTTAAACTTTCACAAGAGATTGATAGATGATCTTACAGTAGCTACATATTGTAACACGCAGATATTTCATATATGGAAAGGAATACCAGTAGAGCTATCTATAGTAGACATTATCTGTTTGCTACTGGAGTAACATTGGCACACTCAACATAAAAATATTTATCACCCCTTTAATAATGTGGTCCACTTACGAGGCAATGAATTTACTTACTTACTGCTGCAGTTTGCCATTCCAGCATGTCATCAACCTCACATAAATTTTAGCATGAATGAGTCTTGGGTCTTGTTCAAGAATCCTCACTAACCAACCCTCACCAGCTGTACCGTTGGGTAAATGTATCATGGCCAAATGCCTCATAGTGCAAAGCTGTAAATTGTTCCACACAGACAAGTGGGGAGGTCAGAACATTGATGGCAAATATCAGAGCTGCTTATACCATGTCATAGTTTAATATTACACTGTGACCATTGTATCTAATAAAATTATTTATCTCGGAAGTATCTGAGAAACCCGTTACCATGAAACATTGCTATTAGCTTTGAGTGGTGGAATAAATAAACACTCAACCAAACAACATTCACATAAATTGGGTCGACACAGCGGATTACTTGTATTGGTAATTTAGAACATTTTAGGCTCATCCAACCATGCTTAACCAGCTCATGGTTGCTGGAGATTGAGCCAGTCTCTTTTTAAAAATGTGTAGGGTCAGGGCCATCCCTGGAGATGGTCCATGCTTTACATATTTATGAATATAACTTCTTTTATATAATCAGAAATTCACAGAATTGAGATCCATATTTGATTTTCTTCTCATCAATCCTCCTCTCCTGCATTTACAGGGATTCATTGTTCATCGAAATAAATGCAAATCTGTGTGTTTGACAGACTTAATAACATTTTTGAAGTGACGGACACAGGCATGAGGCTGGATGTTCTTGCTGCTATGGATGGACTCAAACTAATGGAAGAAATTGAGTGAGTGTTGCTGAGACACTCAGATCGCAAAAGAAACTGATATATCTAAGTATCTCATTATGTACCAATTTGGAATTTCTGTTTCATCTTATGTTCCAGGTTAGAAGGATGGAGAATGGCTGACACGGTTGGAGAGCACTTGACAAGGCTCATTCCAATCTGGACTGAGCTTAAGAAGATAAGGTATAGTATGTTTTTACCAATCTTCTCTTTGTCATTTACAAAGCCTTAAAATAAAATCCTCCTTTGGGAAAACACTGCAGCTTTCTCCAGGATTTGTATAACACTTTTATATACAAAGTACCCTTGAACTAATAAGAGCCTCTGAAAGTGCTAAATCCCATACTTTTCATGTCACAACTCACCAATATCTTACAATCACATTCCACTCATTCCACTCAGTCAAAATCAGTGGTCCCTAACCATTTTTGTAACAGAGACCAGTTTTATGCATGAAAATGTTTCTGGAGACCTTTTAGAGGCGCGGGGGTTCAAATAATATTTTTTTTTGTCAGTTCACAGTATTTAATCTCAATACAATGATTACACTTTAGATTAGGCAATTACAATATTAAGTGCGGCAGTAAGGGGAAGGCAGAAACAGTTGTTTTTCAAAATAAGATGGTCTAATGAAAAAAACTATCATTTGTACCAAGAAAGATTTTCTTTGCAGACAGGGGTTCGGAACTACTGGTCTAAATTATAAATTGACTCATGTCAATGTTAATGACTGTTTTGGTCTCTTAAAATGATCAGGCTACAATTAAATGTGCAGTTAAAGATTTGGTGATTCGAACCTTCCCCTGTTTCTGTAAAGTTAGAGTCATCCAAAGTGCACAACCTCCTCTTTGGGGCAAACAGTTGCTCCTATTTGGCTCCATCCAGCCACCGAAGAGAGTGGAACTGACAGACACTTTTGGCTTAATGACAATTGTTGTCGTCATCTTATTTGCCTGTTGCTGCTTTCTCAGGTGATATTGGCACTTAAAATGATGTTCACAATGTTAATTTATGTTGATTGATATCAGAGAGCCAACGAGTGCATAAAATACACAGTGTAGCAAAAACAAACAAATATTTCAAAGAAGACAAATTAATGCACAAAATAGTGGCATTCTTACACATATTAAACTCCATTAGAAAATAAGTCTAAAAACATGTTATCCTATGTTTAAGAGGTGTAACTTTGTGCGTGTGTCTGTGTGTGTGGGTGCGTGTGCACATTCGTCTGCATGTGTTTGTTCTGCAGTCTATCAAATAGCCTTATAGGGGATCAACTGGGAGACAAAGTAATGGAGGCTTTGAAGAGCTCGAGCTACCTTCAAGAGCTCTGGTAAATAAAAAACTTTTCTTCCATATTTGCAAGACTGTAGATCTTATTTAATGTAACGTTTTGGCTGTTTTTTCGCTGTACTTAAACCTCTCTATTTTTATAACTGTCTTGAAGCGTTTTCATTACATATGTAGCTGTGTCTAATGCATTTTTCTGATAAAAATGCATGCATATGGTTAAAAGAGAAGAAAATGGTGCAAGTGGTCAGTAACATACAGAATCAGAGCACTTACCGTATTTTCTTCAGTCTGTGCAGGAATAGTCTTGGTAATGACACAGCTGCCAGGATGGCCCTCGTTCTCCCGTCACTATCACACCTCGCTGTGTTAGAGTAAGTCTTGGATGCACTGTCATGTTCCTTCTTGCATCAGTTATGTAAGTTGGGTTAACTCAATGTTTATTGTTTAATGTACATCTGTCTTTTTCAGTATTTCAGAAAACAGCATTGGATATGAAGGGTCAGTTAGTCTGTCCAAGGCTATCATGGGCATGAAGAACCTCTCTAAGATTTAGTAAGACCCATGAGCTCTTTCTGCACCACAACTCAAATTAAAGAATAAGTTTTTGTGCAATGAATTAAATCCTGAATTTATTTATCCATTTATGTGCTTTTAGTTTGACATCTATAGGGACATCCAAACTATGTGCAGTTGTTGCTAGTTTTTCCTCATGCACTCACCTACAAGATATTGGGTAAGTTACACATAAACAAGATTTTACACATTTTGTAGCAATCAGAGTTTATATTACACTTAACTGCCATTGACTAAAACCTCAAATGACTTAACTGATCTGTATGCACCGAACATTACCAAAATGGGTTCTCCCTTTCAAAAGACAAGCCAATTTGACTTCTATTTTTACAAGAGCAGATAAATTGTATTTGAAGTTACATATGTATTTTTTAACGATTAGAACGACTAGCAATCATACGATATGGGACAGCACACAGCTTAGTAAACAGGTCTAGTAATTTTATAATGTTTTTGTCAACCTACTTTCAAAGGTGAAGACAGCCGGTTCTGATGTAAATTGTTTGTTTTGAAATACTGTTTACCAATCACTCACTCTTTCAGCCTGGGATGGAATAATTGTGATGACGATGTAGCGCTGGAGTTGGCCAAAACTATGCTCTTCTGCCAGAAGCTCACCAGAATAGAGTGAGTTTCTTTACAAACATACAAACTCAACACCAAAGTAAATGCAAGTGACTTGTAAATATTATTGTCCAGCATTTATTGTGTATATTTCCAGTGCCTGCTTTTTCTTTCTTCTTCTAATTTCATTTTTTTTTTATTTGCTTGCAAAATTAAAGGTAGATTCTTGCCTTTTTATTTTTCAACCTTACTGCTGTCACTTGAGATTTTGGTAATGTATGTTTGTCTTCTTCAAGTCTCGAGTCAAATTCCGTGACTACTCGTGGAGCGGAGGCCCTGATTCGAGCCTTGCAGACATGTCCTTCTCTGGAGCTTATCAGGTAAACAGGCCCCTGAAGGTTGTTGTTTTTTATTCAACTAAAAGGAAAAAAAAAACAACGTTCATGGTATAGTTAAGTTGTTTGACACTCCTTTTTATACACGTAATTGCTTCAACACATAATTCAACTGATGTTTTATTTAAATGTTAAAGCTTATTTCTTATATGGAATTTTCCATCCATCTTTTCAGGCTTTGGAGAAACAAAATGTCTGCCAGGGAAGCTGAGAAGCTCATTTTATTGGACAAGAGGCTAAATTTCTCATCTACCTAATATAATCTGTAGGTGTTTTTGTATGCTGTGACCCAAAGTATTGGACTGTCAAAGTACAGTATTTTATTTATTTAGATAACTTAAAAAGTAAGATTGTGAGGTTCTACACAGTATACCCTGTTATGAATGACTCCTTTGGCTAAAATAGTTGATCCTAAGAGAAACTATGAAAAGAGGTCACTTTGCTCCTTGTTGTATCTCCAAGAGAACAGAATCAGTCACATTCTCATGACTAATAATAACAATGTATACTTTGTTAATCTCTCTTGGGGAACTTCCTTCTCTGCGTTTAACCCATCATGGCTGAACCATGAGCAGTTGGCTGCCGTCTGCCAGCGCCAGGGGAGCAGTTAGGGGTTCAGAGTCTTGCTCAACAATACTTCGACACACTAGGAGGAGCGGGGAATCTCTATAGACAAGATACTTAGCTCTCTGGCTTGCAGTAGATAATGAAAACAAATCAGGATAATACTTTAATTTAATTTGGTTTGTTTTCATGAATTGAGTTTGTATTGGACTGCAATGCAGTGTATAGTACAGTTTCCAGGATTTTTACGTCAATGCAAACACTGTCATCTGCACTTTTTTGGCTTCCTCTTGTGGCTGAGGCTGGTGGTGCAAATGTCATTCTGTTCTCTATTTATATCAATAGCACTTTTCGCTCCACCTAGTTGTGATATTTACTAGAGCCACAAGAGAGTGCCAAAGCTATAGGACATTGTTTTAAAATCGAGTTTATAGAATTCCAGCTTTGTATTTCGGATCACTGAGTGATATGCCCCCAAAATAAAGTACAATCGATTTCTGGGCATATGGATGTACTACTTGTGATTAGGTATGAATGCATGAGATCTTATGACCTGCTAGGAGGGGTAAAAGGTTCTACATCAGTATGGTTGAATCAGCACGGAATCAGATTTTGGTTTCAGGTTCGATTTTTTAGGGTCCCCTCTATGTTGTAATAGCAGGGTTTGTAAATGTTGCAATTATAATTTTATTGACTCTGTAAATAAGCTGAAGATGTTGAATAAATCCTTTTTTCATGTTTCCATTTGTCTTGATATAGGTCTTAAAGATAGCCATCACTAGGATGATTTAAATAAATCATGTAGCTGATTTGTTTTGACTTCATGCTAATACAATCAGGTAAGTCATACATGGCAATATAGATTGTATTGCATCCAGTTCCAGATGAGCACCAAGTGCAGTGTAATAGAAACATAATCTCAAACGTAACTGTAAGAAATGCAACATTTTTATGACTTCATCACCGTGGAAACTCAAGGTTACGGTACTAAAAATATTGCGACAAGAAAACTCCCAGGTTTCGGGATCGTTTAGGCACTCTTGTTAAGGCTTGGATGTGTACAACTCAGAGCTATTTCTTGAAGGTTGTTGATTGGATTGGCTCAGGTGATGCTCAGGTATAACTCCCCAAACTTCTGTCCCCTGGGCTTTTCGTTTAAGGGCCAGTGATGAATGATACCCCTGGACTTTGCTTTTAACAATACACCTGGGGCACCATTGGAAAAATGCGCAATAGATATACTGAAAATATATTCTTTGCTCAATTACACAGGAGGACCAAATGTGAAAGGGGACCATGATGTTGAATTTGGCCCAAGAGGCAACCACCCAGCTAAATCTGGCTGTGAATATTTCACATTACCTTGGTTACTGTGATTTGGAATAGATAATAAAAAATTAAAAAAAGAACGCTATAGGGTTAGTTACATGCAGACAATAAATAAATAAAGTAAAGGAGAGTATCGAAACTAATATCCGGTTAAACTTCCTACGAAAGTAAAACACCGAAATGAAATTGTAAGCGTCCCCATGAAAGCTTGCTTTTATTTCGAAGGGTTGAGGATTAAACCTCCGGCGTAGAGATGGATGTTTCCGACAGGCTTGATGCTGCTACTTACCTCGGTGGCGCCGGGAAGGGGAGATCGCCAGCCTCCGAGGATGCAGGCTCACTCACTGTTGCGCTTCTCAGTTCACTCTTGATGGAAAAAGATAAATAAATAAATAATGGCAACACCAACTTCAGTTGTTATTCCCGTGTGAGAAAGAAAAAGTGAAGGCGGTGGATTTGTTTCTATCTTGGCACGGCAGTTTAAGAAAGTGGCCACTGAAAGCGGCGAAGAAGTTCATTTTTACTGAGGTAACTATGGCATCTATTCGTTACATTTTTATTATACTTATTATTGATCTAACCATCGTTATTTTCTCGGGGGTGTTTGCAGTTGTATTCAAATTGGACGGTGACGGTCAGCGGTCAAAATGTGCGTCAGTAAGATAGGTTTGAGAATAGAAGTCAGTTTAACCTGAAACACCTAGAAGTGCATGACACCACAGACTTATGTCTCAAGTGGTAACAAAAGATTCAAGTGTGACCGTTTTTAAGTCTGTCTTTTGTCTGTTTTGGGCCACAGAAATACAATTTCACAATATTTTCAGTGTGCTTGGGTGCCGTTACACTGTAAACAGGTGATGGGCAGCGACCATCGAGGTTTTTCCTCGTCTGTCAATCACAGTCACTTCAGCCGCTCCTCCCGCTCACGTGCGTGTGCGTGTGCGTGTGCGTGCGAGCGCCTGCTCTGAAGTTCTCCAGCTGAGACAAGCTGACTAGTTTGGTGTGTCACCTCCACCTGCCCCGGACTAGCCTGAAAGACGCACCCATAATCCGTAATGCAACCAAAACATCCAGCACGGTGTCGCGCCAACCTGACTTGCAAAAAGGTGGCGGTCAGGGTGGTGATGATGGAATGAAATACAGGGTCAGTGATGCAGCTGGCGTGAATCTAGAGTGGAGATGGCACAGCAAGGGTCGTCAGCATCTTATCGATTTTCCACCAGACAACATTATAACTGTGCCTTTACTGCTGAAAGCCTCGGAAGTATAAAATCCTTTGATTATTTTTGACAGATCGAGGCAAAAATCTTGACGGAAAAGGCATAAAAAAGAAACCAGTTTACTTTTTTGCTGTGATACTATTTTCATTGTTTAAATGCTGTCTCTGTTTTGTATTGCAAATTCATGCAAGATAGTGTTTTTATGTTTTCAAAGTAATTGTATTCATTTATGTAAGCGTTTCTTGGTTTAATGAATTATTTATGTATGTATGTTTTTTTTCCCGGTTAAATCCCTAAAGCACTTTTTATTTAGTGGCAGGGCACAGCAGGACTCTAACAAAGGCTGGATTTAAATCGAGACAATGAAACCATATCTGAGTGACTGACAGTTTTGGTAAAATCACAGTAAATGACAGTGTAATCACTGGGCGTCGAGTAGAATGAACCCACGGACAATTAGAGGGAAGTATTTCATGCACATTCATTAAGTACAAAAAAATGTGCTTTTTGCCATCTCTGAATGACAAAGTAAATGAATGGAAATTCAAGACTAGTTTTCTCAGTAAATCCCCACCACCAGAGTGACATCACAGGACCAGAATGGGAGGCGCATGCTGCTTATGACACATTAGTATCTTAGCAACAGGCAGCATCCTTTTTGTATGCCACTTTATGAACAAAATCATCCTGTTGGACACAAGCTGTTTGTTTGTTTGTTTTTTGTTCTTTTTTTTGTTTGCTGTTTCAGAAGAACATTCTTTCAAATATTAAATATACATTTCTTACTGGGAACAACAGGTTCAGACACACAGTTTATGTTTTCAGACCAAAACAGTTTCATGGTGCATTGTCTTTTTATTATTTATAATTCGAGTCAATTCTCTCCATTTTTGGGCTTCTGTGACAGTTTGGGTCCAGACTCTTGCCACTGCATATATTTTTATGTGTGTGTGTGTGTGTGTGTGTGTGTGTTGTATTTCTGATAACTATCAGATGTTGTTTGGGTGGCCTAAGGGCAGCTGTGACCTAAACCACACTTATTTCATAGCCAAGGCGACGGTTTGATTGTGTGTGTTCACATCTATGTTTAACTCAGTGTGTATCTTGAGGCGAACACTGTCATTATTGTGATTAAAAGAAAAAAAAACAAGTGAGATATTATATGTATAATTAATTATAGTTTTGTTTGTTTCACTGTACTCTGGGTAGTGTTGGTCCACAAATAATTGAAACAATAGCAGACACACATATATGCTGTGTGTCCATACATATGTGTATTTTAATAGCGTCAGAGGCATTTTTTTCATTCACTACCAGTAACCAAGTGTGCTTCTGGTGTCTTGTATTCTCTGTGTAGTGATAATTGAAAGCAGTTTGATCTTTTCTAACTTGTTACTCACATAACAGGGAATTGTACAGAGTACAGCAATATTGGCAAAATCCATTCAATTTTGTACCATGAGTATCAGCAGTGTTGTTAACTGTGTCGATGGTGGTGCCTGGTGTGGAGTCACAGACTAGTATAAGTGCCATGCGCCTTCTTGTGAGCAATTTCTATGAGATACAGTATGCACATATCTATGGGTTGGCACATGAAATTGGGCCAATTTCATGTACAGCAGCCAAACCATCTCATGTTACACAAATGCATTGCCAATGTAATTCACAAATTCAGACTATGCACGCCACCACCAATCCTGAAGGGCAATAGTAGTAGTAGTAGTAGTAGTGCTTTTTAGGATTGAAATGCTTTGCGATGGCTGTGTAAAGCACAGTTTACAATACGCAGTCTTTAACTAGAATTAAAGTCAGGATCAGCAATGAGGACATTGATGGCATTAGACGAAAAGTGACAAATCAGCAATTTGCTTTTGATATCAAGTAAATTGAAATGACCAACATCTTGGCTATTGTTTTATCGATCTGTTGCACCAGTGTTTGTTTGTTTGTTTGTTTATTTATTGGGGAGGGTCAACATGTTGATAAACTGGAGAACTTGTTTTATGAGATATGTTTATTAAAGCTGTATATCATGGTGTATATCTAAGCAGGGAAAAAAGAACATTTGCTTTCAGTTTGACAATTTGTTTCACCCATGCCTTTGCACTTGGCTCCCTGGCAGGTTATGGCAGCCCACTGAAGATTAAGTTTTTTCTGGTACAGATTGATTCTCTGTTTTTGGAGCTGTGCTTTTATTGTGAATGATAATAGACCTACGAAAATCACAATGTACTCTCCAGAACCTCCTTGCTCTGCAGAAATGTGTACTTAAATATGCAGAATTGTGTGTTTATAAATTTTGCTCCCTCCATTTATTTATTGCTGGTTCTACATTCTCCAGAAAAAGCTATTCAGTAGCACATTGATGCGAAAAAAATCACCTTGCATCCAGATATACTGTTCTGCAAAACAAGCTCACCCAAGATTTCAGCAGTATACTTTCAGTTAGCCCCCGTGTAACTCTGTCACTTCACATTATTGCACTATTCTTACTTTTAATCCATTATAAGTACACTAGAAGTACTCTATGATTGCAGTCTACCAGGGCTGATATTAAACAAATTGAAATGCTTTTCGGTTAAACAAACTCTTGAAATATGAATCATTTAAATGGTGATAAAGTTAAACAGCTTTATATCATAAATGTTCTTAATTTATTCTAACACAACCAGTTTGAACCTTTATGTCTGCACCTCCTCTGTTCCTCTATGACACACACACATTTAGTTTATCTATGATTTTTTGCAGGAGTTTTGTTCTAAAGGCAGGGCTTTGGGAACTGTAGCACAATTTATCATAAACATTTATAGCTTTCCAAGTTTGTTTTGTTTGTTTTTTTCAGGAGGGATTTACATTGTGAGTTTCTACGTATGCTTTTACATGTGTTCTTAAACTGAGGTCATTCTTAAATGATCACATTTCCATTCTTTAACATTTTTAAAAACCCAAACAGTCAATTTTCATACTGTTGTATACCAGCTATACAAGAGGAAAAAGCCAAGCACCTGTTTTGCATGGCTGGTTTGACTCTTTTTTTTTGTTTGTTTTTGAGCATTTTGACAACTGTCACTCACCAGTGGATGAAGGATTGCTAACAACACCAAAACTTAGTAGTGTTTTTGCATACTGTTCCAAGGTTTAAAAAAAACATCAGTTTGTGCCAAAGTAAATTGAAGTTGAATTTGGGTTTCTCTGAAATCCGCATATATAATTTGTTGTTTCTTTCCTATAGGGTAATCATTTGTAACCTCCGATCATGGCCTACACTCTGGGCTCAGGTTCTGAGGGCCAGACACGAGGTGTTGGACCACAGCACTGCGTCACAAGAGTGGAGCTGTCTGTTACTGCAACAAGCCTACTGGACCGTGACGTAGCATCAAAATCTGACCCGTTCTGTGTTCTCTTCCATGAAGTGGATGGAAACTGGGTTGAGGTAATTTTAGCGTAATGATAGAACGGGAGAAAGGACTATTAAAGGTGAAAAAACAGTGAAGACCAATGTGTTATAATAGGTGGATCCTGCAGAGAAATTTGTGATGAGTGGAAATACCTGACTGATGATGAAACAAGTAACACAGAAATACATTTGCAAAAGAGTATACAATGTAATAACATTTTATATCCTTAGTCTGGACACAAACCTTTTTGATGCTTTTATATACTGCACCTCACAGGTTTCAGGCAAGTATGGGGTTAAGTGTTCAACGTGTATCATATTTTCTCTATTCTGCAACAGGCACATGTTGAGAATGGAAGATATGGGTCATATTAGGAAAGAAAAGGAAAACTCCTTAATAGCATTAGAAGATGGTTTGAATTTGCACTGCACAACACTACATACTGTAAGGGAAGTTAAATGCTGTTCATTTTATATCAAAGCTCCCATTTAGTTGTATTAGTACACATACTATTTATTTATACGTAATTGCTTGAACATGTATAATTGTTTACGGTGTAAAATGTTAGTTGCTGGTTATTTTTTTCATTAGTTTTTCTTTACTTCCTTCTTTCAGGAGCAGCCACAAAGTCAAAATATGCTAACTTGTAGTTCTAACTTTCATGATTGAGATGGCAACACCAGGCTCTGAACCTAAATGTGAAAAATTACCCGAAAAATTGCCCAGTATAGTTCAACCATGCTGTGATCACAGATAAATTAAATGAAACAAGTTATGCTATTACTCTTTTTGTCACTTCAATCAGCAATGTTATCCTCTTAAAACTGAAGAACTAAGCTGTGCCCTGAGAACTGGGAGATTCCTTGAATTTTTTGACTAAATGTAGCTCATAATATATTGGATAGGAACCAAAAGCTAGCTGTAGTGCACCATGGCTTAGTGATCAGGAATCAGTACAGGAATATATAAAGACTGAGACCAATGAGCACTATCAACAATGGAACTATTATCAACAAAATCTCAGCACTTTTCATCTCTACATAGAAGATTGTGCATGGAGCCTCATTCACAACTCATACAGCTTGGCCAACTCTCCGTTCACCTCTGTCTGCCCTGACAGCAGTCACGTCACCACCTCCTCAAACTCACCTGCCCACTCAAGCTCTCAACTACCTTGCTGTCTGGTGCTTCAGCTAAAACATCACTAGAACCTAAAATTACGGCAACATAAAAAGTAACAAAGTCTTTGTTGTTCAACACAGTTGCAAAAAATCTGTTCTTGTTTCATGTTACTGACATGACTGCTGAGATCAGCCCTGCTTCAGTGATGCTTTCACAACACATCTAGACCTCACAGCCTCAGACATACATTATCATCGGACCACAGAAAATTGAGTGACAGTGGCAAAGGGAAGTTACACTTACACGGTTTGATCAAACCATTTAGTTGCAAACATGCCAATCTTATAAAATGTGAACACCTTTCATTCACATTTTCTACACCTAAGGCTCAGAATGAAAGTAAAACAGTAAACTACAAAAAATATTTTCATTTTATTAATCCAGTGTTTATATACTTTGTTCACCTTTTCAGTTGTGTCCTTGTTTTTGAAAACTGAATCCTTTTTTTTTTTATATATATAGATAAGGGTGCAATTCCAGCGTGCTCATTGATAAATCCTATTCGGCCACTTTGGCTTAATTTCGGAAAGGCATTGAGAGAGCTACAGAAGCACTCTTAAGAAGCCTCTTGGATGAGAAGAACGGCTTCAAGAAAGTAAGCTAGTTGAGTGTCCACAATAAGCGTTATCAATGAGTTCAGATTTGGATGACTGACATGTCTGGCAGACATACTTCTATATACAATTACCATTGCCTCCAAATCTGGAGGCAGGGTTGAAATGATATAGTTGAGTTCTGTAGATGCTCCAAAGCCTTTTATAAACTCAAATTAAATACATATACATTAATGAATACATAAAAAAACAAAGGGTAGACTGAATGAAACAAAACTAAGCTGTTAAGAGTGGTTGTTTGTTTTTTCATTTCTCCATCCCCTCTTTTTCCTTTTTGTGTCAACTAAAAGTGAGTGTAAATTAAAACAGATCTTTCCAATCCGATTAAGAATAGTGAACCATTGAACAATACTTGAGGCCTTGTCCAATTTACAGCTTCTTGTTGCATATTAATTCAAGGATAGAATGCACTTTTCAAACATGTTTGCTCTCTGCTGCATGGCACAGGTGCCAGCAGTGAGTAGATGAGGTTATGATAAATTTCTAGAAACTATTATCCTATTATAACATTGCAACCCCCATCACATTCTGTTTGTTGAGCAGTCACATCATGTCGCATCCACATTAGACCTGGTGACCATGGATCAGAGTCTGAATTATTTGAGAATGAATGATTAGACAATAAACCCCCTGCTGAGTGATAGGTAGAGAAATGGCACGTGGCAATCCTGTGACGTGTTTGTTGTCATGATAGACCTTTGCTTTCCTCTGGCTAAGTGTTTGAGGTTGTTCCTGATGTGTTTGTATGTGTGCGGAAAAAGTACGAATGAAGATGTTAATGAAGAAACTGGTCATGAAGTTTTGATGTGTAGGTTGCTGCCTCAAGACTTTTCTGCAGTGAACAACTGGTCAACAGGGAAAGCTGGCTTTTGTGTGTGCATGCCTCCATGTGTAGGCGAGTGCCTCAAGTAGTAGCTAGCTGTCGGTCAGCAGGGCATGTGGCTCCAATGTGAAATTGCCACCAGTTACTATGGTAACAGGTAGGGAGAAAATCTTAGGTCTCCTGAAGTGAGGGAACAACGGAGGAGGCTCAAACCTTTTCTGAGATTTTATCCATTGCTTTCTGTTTCTGTCTTAACAGGCTGACTTTTTCACTTGTTAGAACCCCACATTTGGCTTGATTTAGCTTTTTTTCCCTCCTACTTTTTCAGATTGTATCATTTCTGTCACTGGGTTTTCCTCCTGTGTCCCATCTGTCTTAGTTTGCCTGTAAGAGTTGTGACAAGCAACAGCAATTATCTGGAGAAAAGAGTGAGAGGGTGCGACAGCGCAAAAGTGTGAGAAAGCAGATGTGTGAGAAAGTCGAGAACAGGAGGAGGGAAAGATGAGAAGAGAGGGAAAAACCGGGGGAATGATTTAGAGATCATGCAATTTGGAAAATGGGAGAGGTTAAAACAAGAGTAAGCCAGAGATAGAAGATGAAACTGAACCAAAAGATACTGAAAGAAAATAGCTTTTGAATGAAAACGACAACAAAATTTAAACCTGGTGTTAAAGAGGCTTAAACAGACAAGACAGGCCTACAGAAGTATGGACCTCAGTCATCTCAGCTAAATAATGTGGCACAGAGTTAGCAGACTTCTTGGCTATTTTCTAAATCCGCTGATTTTTTCTCTCTCCAAACTGCAAATCCTAATACTAATCTCAACATGTGTTATGGACACAGAAATATGCCTCTGACACCGCAAGTCCTCCCACATACAGCAGAGTTCCCAAAATCAGTTCAGTTAAGACCAATTCTCTAAAGATTCATTGCTAAATGTAGAATATTGACAAAGATTATGGTACACAGAAATTATCTTAGGCAGAGTATCTTATTTCCAGAGCTCGTCTGTGTCATACAAGATATATGATCATATAAAATTACGCAACTTAAGTCTGCAAGCCTGGAGTAGACATGATATGGGTATGTTCATAGCATAGAGTTTGTATCTGTGGCTCATTTGTTGTTGTTGAAACGAATACAAACAGGATATAAATAGAGGGCAGAAAAAGGATGCAGTGCCACAAGGGCCTGATTCATTTCCATGATCTAGTGAGCAAGGTTCAAATCCACAGTGACATAAATTTGGAGTATGCATGCAACTGTGATGCCCCAGGAGTATCATTTGTTGAGCTACCAAGTGCAGCTTTTCTCTTCTGCTCTCTCACCATGCATTAGATGGATGGATATGTGCTGTACCTGGCTGAAGTTCAACATATTTTTCTTGCTAAAGTACCTCCCAGGTCTCTCTTCCCGGTTATTGAAATACAAAAAATACAGAATTATCTACATCTCTTTCCTACAAATTTCCATGCATAGATAAGTGGAACAGTGGAGCTGTTTGAATAATACGCTTTAAGCCCTCCCCCCCCCCAAAAAAAAAACGAATTCAAGATTGGTGACAGGGAAGGCATATAGTGACCCTGTGCAATGGATAAGTGCATTATACAGTGTATTTAGGGTGAGTCAGACTTAAGAGTAGTACTGTAAAGGGTATTAGTCATCCAACTACTGAAGCACATAACATGACATTTACACACACACACACACACACACACACACACACACACACACACACACACACACAGTTCTCTTTCGTTGCTTGCTGGAGTATTGACTAAGAACCTAACCCATGTTTCAAAGCTGAACCCACATGGAAATATTTGGAAGTGAATGAATGGATTATTATGGTATTAAACCTGAAATAATCTGCATTTGCAATACAGTTCTATTGCACTATGATGTGAAAGACGTAATCAGCGCAGCTCAGGTGGTATCAGCAAAATCTCTTGGTTCAATTCCTGACCTCCGCCTAGCCTGTCAAAGTGTTGCTGAGCAAGACACCGATCCCCTTACTGCTCCCCAGGCGCTGCAACAGTGGGTGTCAACTGCTCATTGTTCATCCATGATGGGTAAAATGCTGATAACAATTTCCCATAAGTGACTAATAAAGTATTCAAAGATGAAAAATGTCAATCATAGTGCAGATATATGAACCAAGATTTTCATTCCTTTTTGTTTTTGGATTTTTACTGGTTCTTCCAATTCATTTGGTTTTATGCTCATTTTGTGCTGAATCTAGCCGTGGGTTCTGCGATTCTGAAAAACATCTTCCGACATGGACTGTTTTATATCTCGTTAATAAGATATATCATCATTGAAATGTCCCTTATAAAAAAAAAAATCTTCATTAATGACTCATACAAGAGAGAAAAAAAAAATGATTTTTTTTTTGTATTGAGGAAAAATGACTCAAGAACATATTTTGTTAATTCTTTCTATTAATACAATGACTTTTTTATTATTTTATTTTTTTCTTTTATTTCTTAACATACTTTACCTAACATACTTTCTCTGCTCTACTTTTGGACATTGGCTGATGTGAAATAGGGCTTTTAAACAGATGTGCACGTTTGTGCAATGGAGTGATAGAAACGAGAGTGAAATCACTATTTTAAGAAATGTACATATATAGAACAAGTGCAGTCTTACAGTTGACATTATCCCTATCCAACTAATGAGCTCTGAAATATTCACTGGATACTCCCAGCACAAAACAGCAGGCAAAACAAGTGACTATGTAAAAATAAAGTTCCAGACCCAGGCATCAAAGTAGCCTGGGGGAGAGCAAACATGCAGAAATTGTTCTTACTAAAATACTAACCCCTAGTTACAGCTAATGATTCCTTTATATTATATTGTTAGCTTATCATATTTCATGGAATGGAGCCACTGTCTAACCTTTCAATGCATGTCAGTTCAAAAGTTGTATTTAAATGTTGATCACTGGCTGCCCTGGAGTTATGAGGAACACAAATCCATTCAAATCCAGCAGCATTATCCAGCGGTAAATTCTGTAATGTTCTTACGAAGTGGTCTCACTTGAGGGAACTCACTTGATAGAAAAGGAAACGAGTGGGGCTAGAGGAATGAAAAAAATAAGGACAGAATTATTTGGATACCCGTGTGGCAGTAGAGTAATGAGATTTATGCCACGGTCTTTCTGTTTCACCTTATGGTATTTATGTACATCTAAATAATGCCAGGTTAAGTAAACAACAACTCAATTATCAGGCCTGTTCAGCAGCTCTTGTTGAAAATAATTTTTCAAAATTGAAACTTGATTTGTTCATTTCTGTTTGCTTTAGCTTGGCCGCACTGAAACAGCTGTGAACAACTTAAACCCAGTATTTGGAGTGAAGTTTCAGGTGGATTACCACTTTGAAGAGATCCAGAAGCTACGCTTTGCCATGTTTGATGAAGACAAATGTGCCACACAGCTCTATGAACATGACTTCTTGGGAGAATTCATTTGCACACTTGGAGTGGTATGAAATATTTTCAATTTCTAAACAAAGCTTAGGATTAATGCTTAGGATTTTTTTTAAATTCATTTGAAGGGTCTAAAATAAATATCTCAGTGGTTAGGAATTTGATTCTCTGTACTGTGATCTGTCTATCATAATTCCTAAATTATTCCTGTCCTGAATATCTCCATTATTCTTTGCTAGATCGTTTCCAACAAGAAACTTCATAGACCATTGATCTTAGCTAATGGAAAGCAAGCTGGCAAAGGATCAATTACAGTAAGATTTTTTACATGTCTATGAATCAGTAATCTTGTGGATAACTTGAATTTTTTACTGTAATTTAATGCTTTTTTTTGTATATGTTGAAGATGTTATGGAGGTCACTCTTGTTTAAGAAGGTCGTCACTGTTGTTCCGGCTGATGTTAGTAGCTGCAGTATTTTTGTTACTGCTAATTCTGGGCTGTAATGTTATTTTAGATAACAGCTCAGGAGCTGTCTGACAACAGAATCATCACATTGACCTTGAGTGGGCGTAAACTGGATAAGAAGGTAGGTGGTTGGACCCACACACAATCAGAATGCAAATGCAAAAAACACAAATAGTCAGAGCAACACACACCGGTCTAAGGAGACATAAGTCATGCCCACACAAACAAGATATACAGTAAATGTTTCCACATTGAACTCATTTTTATCATTCTACAATCAATCAGGTACATTCAGAAACAATCCAATTTAATACTATCCCCTTACATCAGTTTTCTTTGATTTTCAACCTTTTGAGAGGTTGCTCTTCTACAGCAAAGGGCAACATGACAGTGGGTGACAGACGGCACAGCTTACTTTTAGATTCTTCTAATTCTGTTGTGTGTGCCAGCTGTGTGCCCTCTAGGGAAACCAGCAGGGTGCTTGAAAAGCACCGTATTTCTGGGTCCTTTTAATGAAAATGTTAATTGATTGAAATAAAAATCTGCAGTGGGCACATTGTGATAATACATGTGGAAAAGAGAGAAAGATACAATTATGCCTTAACCACATTTTTTTTTCTGCAGGACTTCTTTGGGAAGTCAGACCCATATCTGGAGTTTCATAAACAGGGAGAAGATGGCAAATGGATGCTGGTGCACAGGACAGAGGTGGGTTGAGGTTGGAGATGAAGACCAACATTTATAATTTACTTTTGTTAAGTCTATTTTCAAAATGTGTATTAACTAATGGACTGTGGCAGAAACTGATTAAAACCAATTTCATGTAATTCTATGCTTGCATTATTTTATTACATGCCTATTTCTCTGTTGTACTCTAGGTCATAAAGAACACTTTAGATCCAGCATGGAAACCTTTTACTGTGCCTCTCATTTCTCTTTGCAATGGAGATGTGGACAGAAACATCAAGGTTAGCTTGTCATGTGTAACGAACATGATGTTATAAAGATTAGCATCGTGGCATATTTCCGCTTAGGTTGACTTTATATTCACATCATTTTATCATGTTGCTTCATTTTTTCATTAACTACAAGCACAAAAATGGCCTTGACTGGCAATAATACAACTGATACAATTGTTAAAAACATACAAAATGTTTTGACATGCATTGAGAAGGATATAGTGGGTTCAAATATTATCATAATAACATTATTTCAATTTTAAACATCCTTCATTAAAATGTTCATGATATCCTCTCCTGTAATTACTGACAGGTCCTTTGTTATGACTATGATAACGATGGAGGCCATGACTTCATCGGGGAGTTTCAAACCACAGTTGCCAAGATGAGTGAAGCCCACAACTCAGTAGAGGTAAAAATGTTCATCATTAAAATGTGTTTGCCCATTGTGGGAGACATGTATCACAGCGGGTTCTTGGAAAGACTTCATCAGGTACAAAAGGCTAATTTTCTTTTGACTAAAAGGTAGTTTCAATCCATTATCAAAAATTCTACAAATTAATGAGGCTAAATACTGATAAACGGCCAATGTTATTCAAACTGATAGAATAACAACACAATTATAGTACACATTATCAGAGAAGCTTTTGCAAGCCAAGAGGATGCCGAGTATGTATTTTTCTAAATGTGCCTCAATACCTTAAGGAAATAATTGGACAAGGTAGACATGTCAAAAATATTCAAAAGCAACAAAACAGTATGTTTTCACCTATACCCCTTTACATTTTTAAGCGTTGAGGGCATAGATCTGCATAGTTTGATTACTCTGAGCTTTTGGATGCCGGCGAAGCACTTTTGTGTCCTGGTTTCAAGATTGCATTTCCCATTTGGGAGGTTTGAAAGAAAGTGAATGACCATCAGCCTCAAGTCTACGTTGAGAGTCATCACAGACAAACATTCATCAACATATATATACCATACTATTATGTTTGCAGCATGTACCTGTGCTGGCAGGTTTGTATGCAAAATGTTATATAATAAATAACAGAATACCCCCATTGTTTATTGCAGTCTCCCTGGATAATTACATGGTTTCTGAGGGTTTCTTAGAGAGTTATTGTTTTCTATCAGTTAATGCAGACGTCTGACGACAGTGTAAGTTGTTATGGTATCCACTTCATAATGTTTTACCTAAGCTAAACCTAAAAATGTATTTTCTAAACATGAAGAGGCAATTAAATGCAAGGTCCTGTACTTGCTTTCCTTGTCTTGTCTGTTGTATTTTACATGAAAATATAATGGGAGATCACTTGGTAAACCTCCCCTATTTAGTGGCCGCTGCTGATCTAATACGCTCTTCACATTCATCTCTTTTGCTTCACTGACCCCTTTGGGTGCCCCTTAGCCATAGTGTCACAAGGCTAGTTGGCCAGCCACACCTCAATGTTTAGTTGGTTATTAAGATGTCTACATAATAGTTTTAAATTGTAATGTAGTATATGTGGTGTGTTTACCGTTTACTGCTTCCTTACACCTACCGCACCAAACTTCTGCTTCAGTATTACCATAAAAGAGGTCATTAATCAATTTGTTGCAGTTGTATTCATATCAGTAAACCCTGTATTGATGAGGCAAGAAGTTAGCCTGCACTTACTGAAAATTCAGGTTAAATACATTTCGGTGCAACTGTCAGCATCAAAGCTGAAATAATTACTTTTGTTATTTATTGCTGCTCACATATTGTTTTCCCAGACCAGATAATTTGGTTTGGCCTTTTAAGTCTCAGCTGCAAATAAACAGATACTTTTGAGTTTTCACTGTTGTTTGTCTGGCATGCTAAAGAGAAGTAAACTAGAAATAATGTTCATTAACCCGTGACTTTGTGCATATTTGTGTGTATGTGTTCATCTGTGCATAAGCAAATGCGTTTGTTCAGTTGTCAGACTATATGCCGAAGTGACTTCATGTATGTTGTCCTCCTGAGACTGTACATGTGCAGTAATGATGTGGCAGGACGGGGGAGGGCACATCAAATAACAAATGAAAATAGACTAAGGAGGTATGAAGAGCTGCTGGCTAGAAATGAGCGGTAATTTTTTCAGTTGTAAAGCCTGAGTCCTTGTACTTTTATTGATATTTTTGGTATCTAAATTTAGAACAGAAGGGCAACACACAATTAGTGTGTCAAACCAGTGTGTCATATGTGGCAAACAATATCACTGAGGAAGCCAGCTAAAAAACAACAACAAAGAAATTCAAGGAAAAAGGGTTGAACCCATTTGAAGGTGGTATAACTATAATCCAGTAACTGTATAAGGAAAACATGATTTTAAGTATCACTTTCTATGATATTTCCATGGTAGAAGGAATCCTTCGAACTTGAATCCTTCAGAGGTTGTAGGCTCCCTCTCAGCATTTGGATTATTGCAGTGGAACAATTTTCTGCACGTGGAAGCGAGTGACGGGAATTTCCTGACATCTGTGGACAGTCATTGAGAGTAAATAAATTCAATATTTACACAAAAGTCAAAAATAGAGAGAATGTGGCAATTAAGAGACCCATGGGCTAAAAAACAACAGAGCATGGGGATTTAGGATGGCTGACAAGAGACTCAACAGGGAAAATGTAAGATATCTCAGGGCAACCTGAGGGTAGAGCAGACAGGCTCTCAGGTGGCTGCCCAAAGCCAAATCTGGTGCACGAAACCTAAGCTGCAGTGGTTCGCAGGCAGAACTTCCCTGGAGGCTGTCACAGGTGTATAGGGGCCAAGAAAGAACACTCCAAGATCCCAACAGCCAATGCAAAACATCTCTGGAGGGCACTAGCAATAGGTACTCTCTGATGAAGACAGCTTCTGAGACTATCTAAAAAACCGTACTAGGCCCTCTACAGAATCGTAGCTCCCCATAAACCTTCAACTGTTATGGCCAGCAGCACCTACTGAGATTCCTGTGCTATCGTAGCCATGAGATGCAGGGACACCAGACCGTACGTTATTTCATAGTGCAGCTTACCTGGATATATGAGCCACACATGTTTTTACTGTTGCAATTGGAATCTGAAGTTGTCCCATCAGGGTTCACTGGTTGTTTCTAGGAACAGGTTGAAGACAAAAGTAGACTGCTTTTGGGGTTTGGGGAATTTCAGCTCGATAAATACAAATTTGCTGAAACAACTTGCAGCTGCTTGGTATTTTCAGGCCATTGCTTGCTAATCCTTTTACTAATGTTTATGAAGTTTTTATGAATATATGACAGATTATGTTATCTAAATATGATCTCTGAATGAATTACCTTACTTACTTGCCAAGGACTTTCCAGGATAACTTTAAACCATTTTCTCCCTCCTTTGGCTCATTTTGCAGCCGCCTTTTGCATTTAGAAGTAATTACGGATGATTTAGCACCATGTATGACTACAGAACAATCAAATTTCCTAAATGAAATGGGAATTGTAAAAGGTCCCGGACATCAAGTATTGATGCTGCTGCAATTTCTGAGTTTCACTTTTTGGAGATCTTTACTTTGAGCTGAAAAAACTGAATACAAAACAAATAAAATACACTGAAAACATTGAATACAAAACAGTACAAAACAACCACTTGATATAGGTGAAATAAAGGTATACAGGAAAGTGAAAGTGAAGTGAAAAAAAAAAAATTCACAGTAAAAATTCCACATCTATGTTTGGGTGGCATTTAAAACAAAAGTGAAGACATTTGTGTGAAGACCAGGAAAAGTTAAGACAATATTTTAATCTATATTTTTCCTCACATTTTTCCCCTTTTAAGCTTTTAGCTTTTAAGCTTTTAGCTTTAAGCTCCCTGTATTTTGAGGTAATCCCAATCATTTTTGATTTGTCTCCATGATTTATCAGGCTGAATTTGATTGCATCAACCCAAAGAAACAAAAGAAGAAGAAGAATTATAAGAATTCTGGAATCATCATTGTCAAGTCATGCAAGGTGAGGTTGGGGTAGGGGTTATTGATTTTTTTTTTTTGATTTGATTTGATTGTCACATGAGCTAAACTGTATTGAATTCATTGTCATATTCTAAATCATATTTGACTATGCAGTAGAATGATCCAGTATTTTATTTTATCAAGCTTAATAGCTTAATAAGGAGAGGAAGCTGTACAGTTGTATAGTTGTACATACTTACAGAGTGGGGTGGTGCTTCTGAATTTCACCACTGTGGGTACCATTTAAATAATACTAAAATGCGTTTTACATTTGAAATATACTAATTATATACTGATTACTGATTAAGTGAAACTGATTAGAATATTGCTGTTTATTTTTCTATGATTTAGATTATAAAATGGTCATCCATTCAATCTGAACTTGGAGCACAAAAATAAGTTGAGTTAAAAAACAAATTTGTTAGTAGTAGTTGTTGTTCTGTCACTTAATTATTACTTACCTCATTCTTTACTCAGTGAATTATTGGATTGAACCATCAGGATTTTTAACCGCTGATACAGTCTTGTAGGGATCTATATTACTGTATTTTATTTTTATTGTGTTGTTATGAAAATAGGGATTTGATTAAATAAAGGGAATAATGTGAAAGCAACATTTTTATCCAGCACCACCTCAAATTCATGACAATAACATAATTTAATCGATTCAGTCACTCATCCCTCACCCCTAACCTCACGATCTGTAACCTTTTTATTCCCTCCTAAATGTGTTTGCCTCTAGATTACAAGGAACTATACTTTTCTGGATTACATTCTCGGCGGATGCCAACTCATGTTTACAGTGAGTAGGTTATTAGCATGTCTGTTTTTCTCCTGCTGAAATGTTTTATAATGAGATATATGTTGTGCACGGGAGACGTTGTTTCTGTTTTCATCTACCGGGGTTACTGTCGATACACAGTCATTTACATAATGAAAGGGAAAAGTGCATGGGACAGGGAGTACGCACTGACAGCAAAAAACGGAGTGGTATTTCAGCACTGAAACGCTGGTAATTCCTCTGAGTTTTGAAAACGTGAGATAAAGAAAAAGAGGGAGGGTATAAACAAGATGATGTATCTTCTCTAATGATATAGTCAGATGACAACAGTGAGTTTCATATGAATATTTATAATTGAAGTGCCAGAGGATAGCCAATTTATATTGATCTCTTATTATTTTTTGTGGTAGCCAAAATATAATAATATACACATACATGCACACATATTTTTCTGTTTTATGTTTATTACCTTTAATAATTTGTGAGCCTGAAGTGGCTCCCCATATAACACATAACAGGTATTAGTGTTTCTTCCAAGCTTGATTTTAATGCTTTTAGATGACATCTGTAATTTTGCATTAAAACCTGTGGTAACAATTGAAAAGGCTACTATTCCAATGATAATGATAATAATTATTATCAGGGTTATTGTTGTTGTTAGTTTTTTTCCTTGGCTGCTTATTATATAATATAACTGCATTAGAGCAGTGTTAATACTGCACAATTATTTATGAAAACAATTTGAATCAGTCAAAATAGCCTTTTCAGTATTAAAGTTCTTGGACTCAGTTAAGAATCACTGTCTAAACAATGATTTTTTTTTGTATTTAACATACTGCTCATTTATTTTGATGCTGATTCAATTTTTATTGGGGTGAACTTTGGCTCGACATATAAGATTATATGTCGGAAATAATTTCAACATTTGCTCATTTCCCTGTGGCCAGTTGCTTACCCCTCTCTAATGCTCTGCTATTTATAGCATCTTGTCTTTTGTACTCTAGTCTTTGTATGGAGTGGATCTGTGAATGTGTGGATTACTTCTCCAGCATTTCTAACTATAACAGGGTTTTTTCGAATGAAGGTGACTTTGCCTGTGCAGTTGTTCTGCTTCTCTTCTGTGGTCTCCTCTCCTCTGCTTCTGGGGCAGGCACCTGCTCAAGCCTCTGTGTAATCCGGGACATTGTTAAGGGGCATACAGTGACGACAATGACAACCTTTAGTCATTCTCTCACTGTATCTTATTTTTGGAGATAAGATTTTAAAGCAAAAATGAATGCAGTTGTTGTTTTTTTTGTTTTTTTTTTTATCAGGATTTTTTTAGCATGTCTGTATGTATTATTGCATATTTGTAATGACAAAACAATTAGAGAGTAACTGATTTATTTAGAAAAACATTTTTATTTTATCTGTGGGCAGTTGCTACGCAAGTTCTAATTATTGATGCACATCAAAAGCCAAAAAATTCCATGTGAACTGATGAGTACACTATGATTATCAAATGGGAGAATATTTTTTTTTAAGATGTGTGATTATTCATAACAGGGATTTTGGCTACCCATCAGAAGGTCTAGAGTGATTATAGAATTTACTACATGATTTTTTTAAACTTCTTTTGGCCAGTAATTTCCTGGTCACCTCTGAATGACCAATTCAACCCAAACTGTGGAGGTGTTGAATTGCCCAGTGGTTATGAACTTTTATGAGCTTTCCATTATGGTTCTCGACATTCAACTGTCTCTCTTCTGGATGTCCGACGCAAATCAAAAACACTTAGTTAGGAGCCAGCAGTCAAGTGCTTCAGTTAAGGGTTGCCCAGTATTGAACAGCTCTCGGCCTTAGAATATTTTCCTGCTGAATCAGGATATAGCTACAATCCTACTGTCTTGGTAAACGGAAATATAAATGAAGATTGTGTGACAATGACTGTTTGTAGTTGGCTAAACTGATGTAAATATTTTGATTATCCTCATTCGTATCTTTGCTTGTCGTTAAAAAGTGGAATTTCTGTGAACATTTGCCAGTTTTAGTGGTGATGAGATGAGCAAATTTCAGGCAGAATGGGGAGTCTTAAACCCTTGCTGCTCCCTTATAATCTTTTGCCTTTTGTCACAGACCTGCAGCTCTTTCAGTTATGCCAGCAGGCAGACACACACACACACACACACACACACACACACACACAAACACACACACACACACACACACACACACACACACACACACACACATACCTAAGACTGTCTTAACATAGATACTTCCTCTCTCCTACTTGCAGTCTCATTTACATACACACACGTGAGCACAAACATACAGTATTATCATCACACCCTTTGCTTCTTTCACATTCATATGTTGCTGATTTACATGCAAACTCCCAAGCCATTACTGGCACGTACATACATGCACAACAAAATCCAACATTGTCTTCATCATACAAACATGCAGAAGAGAACCCATACTATAGGTGCACTCATACTCATTTTATCCTCAAACGTATTCCCCTGCTGACACACACAAACTGATTTAGACATGCATTAGCACGCATAATCTCATCCAGATGCTCATCGCAGCTGACAATATTATTTTCACTTACAAACCGCTACTTATATGCACAGATTTTACACAAACACCTATAGGGTGTCATATATGCACATGCACAGACATACACACGTATGCAGATAGAGCTGCTCTGCAGTGTTCAATCAGACTTAGTATAGCTCTAATCCTAATCTCTAAGAACGAAAAGTCTCTCCTCTGGGCTGTGAGAGCTGGAGGAGAGAGCAACATTTCTCTGTTAACACTACACAACACAAAGTGACAGGCTGCTACTGCTGATGGGCTGTTTGTGAAAGAATCATTTCAACTGAAAGACACTATTATTCATATCCTCTGTATGATACAATTCAGACCTTTGTAGAGCTGTGGCTATTGGGATTTTGGTGAGTGGAGAGTAGACTTTTATTGTGCAGAAGGTACAGAAAATGTGCATCTTCTTTGGGGGATTGTATGGGGAACACTTTCTGAGAAGGGAGGGGTGGTCGTTGAAACAAACACACACGCAGAAGTGCCAAAGGGGAGTAAACAATTATAATAACTCCATCTATAAAGCTGTGTATTTTCACTCTGTGTCACTTGTAGACTTCAAAAATCGCAAACACAAGAGCTTACTTGTTGATATCAAATAATTGTATTTCAATTTCAAAGTAAATACACTCACATCTGATACAGATAATATCAGTTTCAACTTTAATAAGTTGATTTAATATATAAACACAGAGCATAGCGTACTTCACAGTCTCTTACCAGTGGTACAATTTGCACAACTCTGTGCAGTTATTTATTTTACCCATATTTCATATATATTCACCCATATATTTATTGATGTTCACAATTGGATCCTGCCACCCCATGTGCCCTCCAATTGTCCCTCAGGGACAGATAAAGTGGTTCTGTTTCTGTTTCTGATTCCTATTCTGAATTTATCACCACCTTTATGGAAATGCATCAGGTTTTATCTCGAATTGCAATTTTGGCTCCCAGCAATTGTATAACAAGAAGTATCCTTTTTTTCCTGTTTTATTTTTTTTGTTATTAGATGTGGTGCTTTCATTTTGTCAGTGTCTTACATTAAGTGTTGACCTTTGCATTTTTCTTTTTAAGTATTTAAAAGGAAACAGAACTGTATGCATTGAATGGCATTTGCTATTAACCAAACCAATAGAATGATTTAAAGAGTGAATAATTTTGTTATCAATATACTGTACATGCCCATTGAATTTTGGGATGTTGTTCAGATATTATTGAAAGTTCTCACAATAAACTTCATCAAATTCCTATGCATCAATTTGACAAACTTTTCATACGATGGCAAAAGTAGATGATACTTGTCCATGTAATATCTGTTTTGTCAAGAACCCAGCTAATCACTGTGCTTCCAAAGTTTTCAAACAGTTGCTGAGTTCTCAATTGTTTTTTTTTAATTTTTTATGCATTATCTGATGCTTTGAATATGTAGAGCACATTTTCAAAGCTGCTCATAGTCTGGCAGTGGATGGACAATGTGAGAACCTTTCTAGGTCCTAAATGAAAAAAAAAAATGCTTCTGTCGACAAACTTCAGTGTGACTGACAGTTATCTGATGGTTATTTGGCTTTTGTGGATTTTGTCTGATTTATTGCGGTCACAGACATTTCCTGCCACATCAATGATTTTAAACACACAATTGTTGTTCCCCCCTGTTCATTCTAATTCTGTGCTTTTGTCTGTTGAAACTGTTTGTTTGTCATGCTGTGGTAATCTATTTTGTGTTTGTAAGCACTATAGCTCGGGGCAAGAAATGAGCTGGAAACAGAATGGTGTCATCCCCCACTGTCATTGAATTCTCTGCCTCCGAAGTAATAACAAGTGTCAGCAGTAATAGATTGGAACAATCTTTTGCCAGTGACTGTCTCAAGGTTGATGTGTTCTAGTAGCACCAAAAATATGGACACCGGGATTGAAACATCAGCATTAGTGATAGCATTTAAAAATAAAAATACACTGCTTCATTACAGGGTTAATGTTCACCCATGCATGGTTGTGCAGTGAACTGTGTGCAGGCTACTGTTGAGCTGCAATAGATTGTTACCTAGCACAAAAAGTGAGCCTCTTAGCATCTTCACTCTGGCTGGTTAACATTTATTTTGTAGATACACTCATTACATTCCTAATGCATTAATTCAAAAAATATAAGCTGCTTCAATTGTTTTCCTGTTGATTGTATTCGCAATGATTAATCCAAATATATCCCCCAAACTGACTGTTAGCCAATGGTTGTATGGCTAAAAACTGTAAGATCTTTATTTTAGTTGGTAATTATGCAAAACCATTTTCAGCATGTCTACTACATTCATGAGTACAATATAATGTAATATTTCTAATGCCATTAACCGAGCAGAAAAGATTTCTCAGTTATTTACATGAAAGGAAATGCTATTAAAGGACATTGTCATCTGGATGGATGGATGGATGTTTGTATAACAGTATTCTTTGAGATGATCCAAGACAACCTCACCAGAGGGATAACATGATGATATTCTTGACAAGTTTGAAATCCCATTGAGGAAGCACATGGGTGTTTCTTTTTTCACATGTAGTCTATGAACTGATTTACATACTTTAACTCCTTAAGTCCTTAAAAACTGTTTTGTTGTTGTTGTTTGTTTTTTTTTTGTTTATTACCCATGACTAAATTCTGTTGTAATATAACATTTTTCTTTTCAGTAGTGTTGGTACCATTATCCGTGTCAGTAAGCTCAAAGAAGCACCATGCCCCTTAGTTGAACCTGATTAGTGTCATCTTGTATTTCTATGGTAAGGAGGGAGGGTACATTGCAAACATAAGTTTACATGAGCTCCTTTGTAGAAAGGATGGAGTTGCAGTGCAGACATTTTGAAAGGCACCTTGGCTGAGCATCCAAATCATGGTTTTGCATTGTTAAAGCAGCTTGTGTCTTCTCATTTTTTCATAAATGTTACAATCTTGCAGGTAAAATCAGCATGTTCATTCAAATCATTATAAGTTATGCAAACATATTCAGAGAATGATTCAGATTCAAGACCATTTTTTCAAAGCCCTTTGAAATGAACTATCTGGCTTTCTGTGGTGTCCAACAAGTACTCGTGATGGAGCAGAAGACATCATTATGTACGGCACACATGAGCAACTTAGATTGAATCTCTTATAAGATAAGTCCAAAAAACCTACAAAATTCACACAAAATGAGTTGTAAGTCAGTAATCGTAGTAGTAATATTAATGATAGTAGTCGTAGCACTAGCATTCGGGAAATGGATTAAAATGAAAAAATGTGAAGCAGTAGTAACCTGTGCATGTTAATAAATCCCTCAGAGTATCCACACAGAGAAAGTTGAAGCCTGAACTTCTGTTCAAGTGTTTTTCTTTACACATCTGCATCACAAATTTATTTTAAATCCCTGTGAGATAGACATTAAACATACATATTTAGTCTCTCTTCGCATATCCCCCTTATATTTCTGCAAGAAATCTCGTTCCCTCAACGCTCCTCTGAATGCATGTGCATAAGTAGGGAAAGTGTGACTCGCGATACTTTTGCTCTCAAGACGGGCAGAATGCGATTAAAGCTTATACACTGACGTGTGTGCACTTACCATGCCCTGTCTTTATCCTCACATTGTGATGAAATTATATTTTAAACTGGTGCTCACATGTTTACACACTGGTTTTCTAAGTAGCTGTAATAACCGGGAAGGTCATTTTAAAACTACTTAAACCATGAACGAGTGAGTTTAACGTGTACATGTTCTCACATATTCCAGTACTAACACACATATTTACACATCTTCAAAATAGGCAGCAGTACCCTAATTCTGTCATCCTGCATCTCTATGTCCGTCACTCCTGTTGCTCCTGCTGGTTGTGTTGCTCTGGCCTCTCTCTCTTTTTCCTTTTTCCCTCTCTGGGTCTCTGTCTCTCTGTCAGATTATACCTCATCTGGCCGAATTTGTCTTTCATGGCTATACATCTACCATCATTTCTCCCTCCTCCCATTTTCCTATTCCTGACAAAAAGGAGCGTGGGGATGAAGGGTAAATAAAAGGAAAAAGGAAGCAAGGTTGAAAGAAGAATAAAAGAAAGAAAGAAAGCTTGAAAACTAGAAGGCAGACGGAAAAGATGATGTAGAGTGCCTTTTTATCCGATAGGAGGGAGGCAGAGTTTCTGGGTCGGGTTCTTGACAGCACACAAGCCACTGTTCACTGCCTGAGGAAAAGCTTGTCACTGTTAATCTTGTGTGTGTGTGTGTGAATGTGTGTGTCTGTTTGAAGGTGTTTCTGTGAGTAAGACTGTACCTTATGTGTTTGGCTTTTTAGTGCATGTGTTGAGTATTATTTTCCTTAGATATTGCAAGATAATACACTTTACTCTGTGGTCTCCAAATGGGTTCAGGGCTGATTTGTCTTTGGTCAACAATTAAGCAATATGTTCTGACAAGCTGAACTGCTCTGCTACTATGAAAGATTCCGTATGAAAATTTCTATAGCTTATTACTGTGTGAAACCTAAACAGAATATTTACTACCAAACACTATCCCGTTTGTTGTTCTTGTGTGTTTGTGTGTGTATGCATTGGCATGCACCCTTCCCAACCTTGTATTAAGGATAAACAGTTTAGATAAGGCTTGAATAACCATTAACGGTATTTTAAGCTTAATAACATTTTTTTTTATTGTACTTCTCTCTGTTTTTGTAGGTCGGTATAGATTTCACAGCATCCAACGGAAACCCTCGAGAGCCGTCATCCCTTCATTACATCAACCCACTGGGCAGCAATGAGTATCTTGCTGCCATTTTAGCCGTGGGACAAATCATACAGGACTATGATACGTGAGTCTCATATTCAGTCACCTTGGCTATTTCACTACATTTCATGTTTGACATAAAAGTGCATGAGGACCCTTGAGGTGAATATATTTTCAATAAGGCTGCATTGGTTGTTTTCCCAGCCCTATTTAAAAGTGTGGAATTTTTGTCTCTCACAGGACAAAAATCTCATTTACAGTTTTTCAACCCCCAAAGATTGTGTCACAGGAATTTGGGGCAGTTTGTTGTTGCGTTCAATGTGCCACCATCTCATTTCATTATTTTTTTTTTGTAAAAAAGACAATGAAGCACTGACCCAGCTGTCATCACACCACAGTGGCATTTGTGTAAAGCATTAACCCAGTCTGTTCCATCCTTGATATCCATATTAATCCATCATCCACCAAATCCTCATTGTGTAGATTTTCAGCATTTGTATCAGCCTGCATAACTGATATTTGACTTTTTTGTGATACCAATTCATTAGAAAATGAGAAAAAAAAAAAAAACTTTGTAGATGTCAGCGGGTTAAGTTTCTTTTCAGTGTTTCAGTGATAGTGTAATGTCATCTGGCACAATCTTTTCCCTATTTTCACTGACCTGGGCGTAACACTACGTTGATACAAGCACTCATTCCTTGTGCAGGGCTGAAATACTTTAAGACAGGTCAGCATATGTTTATAATGAAGAATTTTTGCATTTACGGAAGGGAAAATAAATAAGAACAGTAAAATCCATGCGCTGTCACTGATTTCATTATAATATTTTTTAAAGCCCCATCAGGCTACTTAAAAAGGCTAATTAAAAGACAGAAATATAACACTACTTTTCTTCCTCCTCTGAGCTTTGAAGGCCTTCAACTGCATATGATATCAGTTGATTTTCATCCATCCATCCATCCATCTTCCGCCACTTATCCGTAATCGGGTCACCTGGCACACAGGGACTGCCTGCGGGACACGGTCAAATGCCTTCTCCAAATCCACAGAACACATGCAGATTGGTTGAGCAAACTCCCATGCCCCCTCGAGAACCCTGCTGAGGGTATAAAGCTGGTCCACTGTTCCATGACCAGGACGAAAACCACACTGCTCCTCCTGAATCCAAGATTCAATGACCCGGCGGACCCTCCTCTCCAGCACAGCTGAATAGATCTTACCAGGGAGGCTGAGGCGTGTGATCCCCCTGTAGTTGGAGCACACAACTGCAATGCTGCAGAGGCGTGTGAGCCAGGACAGCTCTATAGCATTCAGAACCTCGAGGAATCCAGGGCGGACCTCATCCAGCCCCGGGGCCCCACTGCTGAAGAGCTTTTTGACTACTTCAGCAACTTCAGCCCCAGAGATAGGCGGACCGCTTCCAGTGTCCCCTGGCTCTGCTTCCTCATTTGGAGGCATTTCGATGGGATTGAGGAGGTCTGAGAAGTACTCCTGCCACCGATCTACAATGTCTCACATTGAGGTCAGCAGCGCCCCACACCCACTGTACACAGTGTTGATGGAGCACTGCTTCCCCCCCTAAGATGCCGGATGGTGGACCAGAATCTCCTCCAAGCCCACCGGAAGTTATTCTCCATGGCCTTCTTGGACTCCTCCCACGCCCCGAGTTTTTGCCTCGGTGACCGCTGAAGCCGCATGCCACTTGGCCTGCCGGTCCCTGTCAGCTATTGTCTCTGGAGTTCCGCAGGCCAAAAAGGCCTGATAGGACTCCTTCAGTTTGACAGCATCCCTCACCGCTGGGGTCCACCAGTGGGTTTGAGGGTTGCCGCTCCGACAGGCGCCGACCACCTTACGGCCGCAACTCCGCACTGCCACCTTGACAATGGAAGCACGGAACATGGCCCATTCGGACTCAATGCCTCCCGCCTCCCTTGGGATGGGGTTGTCGCTCTGCCGGAGGTGGGAGTTTAAACTCCCTCTGACAGGGGACTCTGCCAGACGTTCCCAGCAGACCCTCACATTACGTTTGGTTCTTCCACGCCTGACTGGCGTCCTCCCCCACCATCGGAGCCAGCTCCCCACCAGGTGGTGATCAGTTGACAACTCCACCCCTCTCTGCAACCGAGTGTCCAGGACGTGCAGCTGCAAGTCCAGTGATGCGACCACAAGGTCAATCAAAGAACTGTGGCCTGAGGTCCGTTGGTGCCAAGTGCACATATGGACACCTTTATGCCTGAATATGGTGCTTGTTATTGACAATCCATAACGAGCACAGAAGTCCAATAACAAAACACAACTCGGGTTCACGCCCTTCCAAGTCACACTGTCGTTGCCCACGTGAGCGTTGAAGTCTCCCAGTAGAACGATGGAGTCCCCAGAAGGAGCGCTCTCTAGCAGCCTCTCTAAGGACCCCAAGAAGGGTGGGTATACCGAACTGCTGTTGGATGCATAGCCACAAACAACAGTCAGAACCCGTCCCCCCACCTGAAGGCGGAGGGAGGCTACCCTCTCGTCCACTGGGTTGAGCCCCGACGTGCAGATGCTGAGTCGGGGCCCACCCCTTCCCGGTACCTCTCACCGGGGGCAATTCCAGAATGGAAAAGAGTCCAGCCCCTCTCGAGAGGCCTGGTTCCAGGCCACCGGCCGGCTCACACTACACCCGACTCCCTTGGCCCTTCCTGTAGGTGGTGAGCCCAGGGGAAGGGGGACCCATGTCGTCCCTTCGAGCTGTGCCGGGCCAAGCCCTATGGGTGAAGGCCCGGCCTCCAGGCGTTCGCCAGCGAGCCCCACCCTGGCTCCGGGGGGGGGCCCGGTGACACGCGTCCGGGCAGGGGAAAACTGGTTCCATGATTTTTCTTCTTCACGGGAGTCCTCTGAGTCGCACTTTGTCTGGCCCCTCCCCAGTTGATTTTGTAATAGCAAAAAAAAGAAAAAAATAATTTTGTTTAAGTGCTACTCCCTTGGCATCAAAAACGCAGAGCTGTGAGTATAAAATCATGGCAGACACAAGGCTTATATCGATCAGGTGTCCAAGTAAAGTCTTTCTCCATCTCATGCTTTTCTTCCTCTTTTCTGCCGGCTTTATTCCTCAAATCAGTTGTTTTACTCCAGAATTATGAGGTTAGGTCAGACCAGTGTTAAGTCTTCAGTAAAGTCTTAAATTGCTCACCTTCAAATATTATACCCTATGTGTTTTGCTCAAATCAGTTATTACCTGACAATTTTACATCCATGTTATTGATTCATCTGAGAGTGCTATTAAAAGCTGTAGGTTGAAGAGACAGCATCTCATTATTCCTCCGTATTGTGTTTTCAAAATAAATTCTGTCATTTATAGTAAGCCTTTACTCCCTACTTGTTTCCCTGGAAATGGCTATGATGGAGTTTTTGTTTATGAAAGACCTAACAGGATTTCCAATTTTGTCTAGAAATGCAGCCTGTTAAATTTGGATGGAAAAAAAGGTTTAACTAAAATTCCAATCTGTTTTCATGGTTTCCTTTTCAGCGACAAAATGTTTCCTGCTCTGGGATTTGGAGCTCAACTCCCACCCGACTGGAAGGTACATGTGTAGATTTGCTAGTGTTGTTGTGCGCACATATGTGCGTGTGTAACTCATGTGTGAGACCTTAATATGTATGAAATACGGAGTAAAGGAGAAAAAGGATAGTGACAGGTGGATACTTACTGCTAAACCAAGGTTGCATTTAACACACACACACCGATAAAACTGTAACCATTATGCATGCATATTCACATGATTACGCAACTGTCAACCCATCTGTGTTGCCATGGCAGTGAGCTGATGAAAAGGACAAGGGAGAGAGAGGATCACATGGGAGGGTGGGATGGATGAAGTGTGGGAGAAATGGACATTATGTCTCAATAATATTTGAAGTGAAATGAAAGATGAATTTTGGGTTAATATTTGTGTTTCTTCTTCTTCTCTTTTCAGGTGTCACATGAATTTGCAATCAATTTTAACCCCACAAATCCTTTTTGTTCAGGTGAGCTGTCTTGCAGCAGTTCCAAAATGTCATGGGAAACTGCAACAGCTGAAAATGTTAATATTTTACTGTGTTGGTTTCATGGCCAAGCTTTTGATTTCTTCACCAGACAAGCATGGAAAGCTTGGTTTTTGCTTTGTACCCCCAATACGGATCATTTTGAAAAAAGCAGATGCTTACATTAAATGGAAAACTGATAACATCAGCAAGCATTACATCTAAATACAGATTAAATAAAACTAATAAAGGCAATTAAACGACACATTAACTGAGCAGCTGTCAGGGTTTGTCCACTTGATCCACCATGTAGATGAGCTGAGGTCAACAGGGAGAAGGCCGTAACACAAAGGTTCAGGAACAGGAAGGGCTCCAACAACATAGCACAGGGAGTTAAGTCAAGCATCGAAGGCATAGCGTAGGTTTTAAAGCAAGGATGGACACAGGGAAGAGAGAGCAAGAGAACCAAGGCAAAGAGCAAAGCAGCCTGGACTGTGACAGCAGCATAGTCACACAGTCAGTGATACATTGCAGTTTGGCAAAGTGAAACATTTTGATTTCCAGACATACATTGACTAAAAACAAGACCATGCACATTTTATCAGCCAATTGCTTCAAGGGCTTTTATTGAAATTGAAGCTTAACCGAAGCAAAAACAGCCAAACCTTTGTCTGCTCTCTCCAATGCCTCACAAATATTCTGTCTTGCTTAGAACATTATACTATTTATAAACTTGGCTGAAATTAATGCGTATCCATAGAAATAGCAGGACTTTAACACACACAAAAACTCAAAAATGATTTGAGGGCTATTGGAAAAAAGACAATCTTAATACAGTTAAGTATGAGATATCATCATTCTGCTCTGCCTGTTTCCTGATTCTTTTTCCAATGTGATGGGTTTTCATGTAGTTCTTTGTCAATGGATTCTATACCTGTTTTTTTTCTTTTTGTGTTTGTTTGTTTTTTCCATAGTTTCAGATCACCTTTTTCGGTGAAGGTTATTTTTGTGATTTCAAGAACTTCTGCAAGGGTGACTAAATAGTTTAAATCCCAGCAGTTGTTTCCAAATCAAATGGTTTGTCCATATCTCATTCATGGGGATTCCAATATTAGTCTTGAGTGTGTTTGATAGGGCAAGCACTGTGAACAAAGATTTATATAAAACAAGGCTATTCCATTTCTAAGAGAAATGACATGTTAAAATACTTCACGCTCATGTAACAATCAACAATAACTCCAAACTATCCACCTTTTCCTGAAATCAGGGGCTTTGGGGGGCAGTTATATTCCAATTACATGTGTATAGGCCTTTACAAAATCCCTTGTGTAAGTATCCAGTCCCGGAAAGATGCAAAAAAGAAAATCATGCAAGTGGCCAATAAAGGAGCTAACATTGCTGTGCAGACCTAAACTAAATTATATTTTCAGAGGCTTCTGCCCTCTAATTTGGACTGTCCCATTTTTTAAAAACTTGAAATCATGTCTCTTGATCTCCAGGTGTGGAGGGTATCGCACAAGCCTACTCAGCCTGCCTCCCTCACATCCGATTCTATGGACCAACCAACTTTGCTCCAATAATCAACCATGTAGCACGTTTTGCAGCCCAGGCCCTTCAGCAAGAAAAAGCAGCGGTAGGTCAAAGCAGCTTATCTACAGCTGCTATGTGCCACTTAAACAACATTTTTATTTCATGAATTTAGTTTACAAGAGTGTGAACCTATGTAAAAACATAAACAAATTTACTCATGACATTACATTTCATACTAATAATGTTCTTGGTAAAATTCCAGAAAGAAATGGATTAAGAAATTGCCGCACCTTTATGAATGGTGTGACACGCATGAAATTTTCAGGATCGTTTTGGGGCAACTGCAAATGTCTTGATATAATCCTTTCACTCCTGTCATGAGTGTTACTTCCTCCATTAGAATGATTTGAGCAGCAAGTTTTCTCAGTCTCCTGTGCCTTCTTCTTTTGTTCCTGAACCTGAACCAGGCCTCAGCACTGAAACCAGCACTTTGACCTTGTTTTGATAGTAGCTGCTTTTTCATTTGATGAATATCCATAACAAATAAGTGCATGGACAGCACGATGGCGAACCTGACTGCAGAATAAGCGGTATGGATAACAATGGGTGAACCAAGGAAATCAGCGGGCGCTGAATTATAAAAAAAATAAAATAAAAACATTTGTAAAAAAAATATGATATTATACATATATTTATAAACATACATATATAGTATATATGTAAACACACAGTAGATATTTTTTTTTTCCCTCCTGCCTCTTGCACTGCTTTTCTTAATTACCAATCATTTTCTTGATCACCAACTGTGTAATTCTCTCATTCGCTCTTTTATTTCACAATGTCTTTGGACTCTTGATAGTATTAGGGATATTAAACATCTTCTAAGGTTTCACTGATATCCTCTCTGGCATGAATCCTTGGCATGCAGACCAGGTTGACAACTTCTATCCCCTCCACAACACTCTTTCCGTTGATTGTGTCACTGGCCAGTCACTTCAAACTGTTTCACTTTTACGATTATGACAGTTAAACACCCCTTCATCTTTGACTCTTTCTCACTGTGCTACTTTATTTCCATTTCGTCATGCTTCATCATATTTACTCTTTTCTCCTGCCTTAATATTTTTTGTCATGAATTGTTGACGGCCAGAAAAGTTGTTTCATTCCCGTGAATTGCATTAAGGTTTTAGAGATTTGAAATTTAAGTGAGTGCTGAGAAGACCCTGTTGTTGTTTTTCGGGGGGTACTGTCATTGGTTATGGTAGATGCGGATGACGAAAGTCTTATGTCAGCTGACTCTGCAGGTTTCAACTCTGTTGAGTCTTCCAACGTCAATCGGCTCATTAATTTTGATTTGAGCTCATATTTTTCACTGAACTTTTACTGCTCCCTTTTGCCTCCCTTCCAGCAGGAACAAAGGGCTCAACAGTAAGTTCCTCAAATGCTGCTCCGCCTGCCACCGTGACAGTCTTCGCCAGCTGGCACAGCCAGTCTCTGTTGCGATCATTCCTTGTTCCCCTTGTTTGCTGGGGAGTAAGCCATAATTAGCTCAGATACAGCTTTAAGATGGACCAACCTTTAAGGTGGACTTGTTGTTATTGCAATGAGCTCCATGTGTTTGCATGTCCTTTACTTCTTTTATGAAGAAATACAGCAAAGGCCTGGGTTAGGACTTACCTGTGAGTGTAAGATACTGATTGGATGATTCTTGCAAAAAGACGACATAAATGTTACTCTCAGTTTTGGACCTCCAAACTTGCATCCAATGATTTACTGCATGCCTTCAGTGGTACTTCTATGTACATCTAACAAAGAATGTAGTATCTGGGCATCATTAAACTCCCACAACGCTTTTTGACTTTAATTGTACTCTATCCCCCTGTAGTGAGCAAACCCATCCAGAAAGTTAAAAAATAAAAAGGAAACAGTTTACTTGCCAATGTGATATGTGCTCTAATTCTCGGGACCTGTATGAAATTGATGCAGATCATGTTTCGTATCACATTGAGTTCAAACATGCTTGGAACATGAGAAGAAAAACATGGACAGTAACAGACAATCAGATGTAACACCGTAGCTATGTGTGTGTGTGTGTGTGTGTGTGTGTGTGTGTGTGTGTGTGTGTGTGTGTGTGTGTGTGTGTGTGTGTGTGTGTGTGTGTGTGTGTGTGTGTGTGTGTGTGTGTGTGTGTGTGTGTGTGTGTGTGTGTCTGTGTGTGTGTGTGTGTGTGTGGGTGTGTGTGTGGGTGTGAGGGTGTGTGTGTGTGTGCGGGTGTGT